>VWYK01117185.1:0-10784 GCA_013399775.1 Semnornis frantzii | reverse complement strand
TACAGGCAGCTCTTCATGAGCTGATAAGACACCTTCAACACGGTCACCATCGGGCACCCTGTTCTGCTATGCTATGTCTTTGTTTAACAGAACTACCTCCCTATTCTACATAGCTACTCTCTTATCTTGAATGACTCATAGCAGAAGGAACAGTTGGCTGGCAACTCTTCCTCGTTAGCAGTTCTTTCCCTCATGACTCCTATCCTTTGTCCAACTTAGCTCTCAACTACTGTATCCAGACAGCAGGATGCAACAGGAGGTGTTCAAGAAACACATGCGGAGGTGGCACTTGGGGATGTGGTTTAGTGACCATGGTGGAGTTGGTTTCATGGTTGGACTCAAGCTTAGAGGTCTTTTCCCACTGGGACAATTCCATGATTCTCTCTCTTAAAGGTGGTTATGGAACTGTGATGTAGCATGAATCAAAGCATCAACCATAGTCTAGTGAATGAAAACTTGATTACAAGATCAAATACAGTTCCACAAGCCCTCTGTAAATTGCACCCAAATGTAGTCTGCAGCCACCAAAGAGGAGATCCAAGCTTTTTGCTTGTTCAGTCTGTGACCTGTGCTCCCTTTCTTTAAGGAACACAAAGCAGAATTGTCCTTCCATGGCAAACCCTAAGTGTCTTATGAGCAAATCCAGCACTAGAACACATTGAGGACACACTGAAGAAGTCTTTAACGACTTGCAATTTATCTGCTAAACTTTGTTGGTGCAACTGAGCAGCAAGTTCAGAGCATCTGCCCTCCCTGCAATATCACTCCAGCCAGGACAATGTGAATACACACACAAAAAACCCAGATCCAGGTCAGCTGGCACTGAACATTCCAAAGACACCTCAGTGCTGCCCTTGTGATGGTGGTTATGCAACCTGCAGTTTGTGCGTTGCTCTCACTCCCAGTATGAGCACATCCTAAGAGCACAAGAAAGGCTTCTTCTGAAATAGAATGAGCATACCTGATCCCCAAAAGCCCTCTTCTGAGTTGTGGCAGGAGCTCCATACAGAAGTTCCAAGCTACCTTAGAAGCCTTCAAGTGAAGCATCCCAAGAAGGTACAGCCCCAACTGTAAAAAAAAAGTCACCAACCTTATGTGTGACAACATCTGAACAGACTGCAGAGACTACAAAGTATTCCAGCATGGCAAGGTTTGGAATGGACCTCTGGAGATTATCCAGTCCCACTCCTTAAAGAAGGGCCACCCACAGCAGTTTGCCCAAGATCACAGGATTAGGGATTGGAAGAGACCTCTGGAGATCTTCCAGTCCAACCGCCCTGCCAGAGCAGGACCAGAGAATCCAGCACAGGTCACACAGGAACACATCCAGACAGGGCTGGAAAGGCTCCAGAGAAAGAGACTCCACATTCTCTCTGGGGAGCTTGTGCCAGTGCTCTGTGACTCTTAGAGCAAAGAAGTTCTTCCTCATGTTGAGGTGGAACTTGCTGTGCTGCTCTTCCCATTCGTTGCCTCTTGTCCTATCCCGGGGCACAAGTGAGCAGAGGCTGTCCCTGTCCCTTCCTTCCTGACCCCCAGGCCTCAGCTATTCATAGACACTGCTCAGATCCCCTCTCATCCTTCTTCTCTCCAGACTAACAAGCCTTTCACAGCCTTCTCCTCTCCAGACTAACCAGTCCCTCAGCCTTTCCTCATCAGGCAGTGCTGCAGGCCCTTCAGCATCCTTGTAGCCTTCTGTTGGACTCTCTCTAGTAGATCCCTGTCTCTCTTGAACTGCCCAGAACTGGATGCAATATTCCAGGTGGGGCCTTCACTAGAGCGGAGTAGAGATGGGGAGGAGAACCTCCCTGAATCTGCTGGACATGCTTCTCTCAATGTCCCCCAGGATGCCTCCTTGGCCACCAGGGCACTCTGTTGTCCCATGGATAGCTTCTTGCCCACCAGCACTCCCAGGTCCCTCTCCACAGGGCTGCTCTCCAGCAGATCACCTCTCAGCCTGTACTGGAGCAGCTTATTGCTCCTTCCCAGCTGCAGGACTCTGCACTTATCCTTGATGAACATCATCAGGTTGCTCTCTGCCCAGCTCTGTCTGAATGGCCTCACAGTCTCCAGGTGTCTCAGGCAGGCTTCCCAGCTTTGTATCATCAGCAAACTTGCTGAGCAGACTCTGTCCCCTCAATGTCACTGATGAAGATGGATACTGCAGGCACATCCTTAAAGGCAGATTACTAATGAACAACACCCACTTCAGCAGATGAGACTTGAGGCCACCTCAGTTCCAAGAAATGCTCTCTGCCACCTAAACATGCACACAGGAGAATTCCATCATATATTCTGTCTAGAAAAGGGTTTCCTGTGCCATGAAACACCTAAAAAAAAATCCCAGGCAAGAGCATTGATAGCAACAGAACTAGATAGGCTCTGTGCTTCAAAAGAGCACAACAGCTGACATGAAGGAAGTTGAAGGTCTTGAGGCATCCTTCCATTCATTATGCAGCCCCTCATAAGATAAGACACTTTCTGGAGAACTTCCTAGACCCTGCTGATCAAAAATGTTTACAGAGAAGACTCCCTTTCTCACTGGAACTTGACAGATTCCACAAATGAATAACCTGCCATGAAATGAGCCCAGAGAGGTGGATTAAGGAGAATTTCATGAGGTTCTAGAAGACAAAATGTAAGGTCCTACACATAGCTTGGGGTGATCCTAGACACCAACACAAGCTGGAAGATGATGAAATTGAAAGCAGCACTGCAGGAAAGGACTTGGGGGTGCTAGTGGAGGAGAAGCAGGACATGTGCCAAAAGCAGCATGGCCAGCAGATGCACAGAGGTGATTCTGCCACTCTGCTCTGGTGAGACCTCACCTGGAGTGCTGTGTCCAGCTCTGCAGCCCTCAACACAGGAAGGACACGAACCTGATGGGGTGGGTCCAAACAAGGGCCACAAACATGATCAGGGGCTGGAGCACCTCTGCTATACAGACAGGCTGAGGGAGCTGGGGGTGTTCAGCCTGAAGAAGAGAAGGTTCCAGGGAGGCCTGATGGCAGCCTGCAGTAGCTGAAGGGGGCTACAAGAAGGCTGCAGAGGGACTGTTGCAAAAGGCCTGCAGGGACAGGATGAGGAACAATGGTTTGAAATGAGAGAAAAGGAGATTTAGGTTGGATGTTGGGATCAAGTTCTGCACCAGGAGGGTGGTGGAACACAGCAACAGGTTGTCTAGGGAGGTGGTTGAGGCTCCATCCCTGGAGATATTCAAGGTCAGGCTTGACAGGGCTCTGAGCAACCTGCTCTAGTGCAGGATGTCTCTGCTGACTGCAGGGGGCTTGGACTAGATGACCTTTGGAGGTCCCTTCCAATCCAAACCCTTCTGTGATTACAGGTGGATTTCTTATGAGTTGTGGTTTTACTTTGCTCCTACTGGAAAATCATTGATCAGCATGAGACCTGAGGAAGCTTTCTCCTAACTGATCCCCACACAAACATCTCTTTTACACTGTTGATTGGAATACTTCAGTTTCTTGCTGGAAACACTCCCTTATTTCAGCACTACAGCCACTTACTACACCCTTACTGAAGAAAGAAACCCTAATACAGCAGCAGCTCATTGCTGGAACTATGCAATGAAGGAGTTCAGAGCAGCTAATCCAGACAAAACCAAAAAGAAAGGGGGAGACATAACTAGAGGAGAAATAATAGAGGAGATAAATAGAGAAGAAAGCTACCCACAATAAATTTGTATACTTGGTAACACAAGGAGCAACAGGAACATGCTGTCAGCACTGGGAGCTACAATGATTCTCAGAATCCCAGCGTGGTAGGGTTTGGGGAAGGGAGTTCTGCAGATCATCCAGTCCAACCCCTCTGCTACAGCAGGGCCACCCACAGCAGCTTGCCCAGGATCACAGTGGCCAGCTAGGGTTGGAATCTCTCCAGACAAGGAGACTTCACAAGCCCTCTGGGCAGCCTGTTCCAGTACCCAGCACCCTCACAACAGAGAAGATTCTCCTCACGTTCAGGTGGAACCTCCTGGGTTCCAGTCAGTGTCCATGACAGCAATGGACACCACTGACAAGAGCCTGGCTCTGTACTCTTGCACTCCAGCCTTTATCTCTTGTTGAGCATTGCTCAGATCCCCTCCCAGGCTGCTCTTCTCCAGGCTCCACAGCCCCAAGGCTTTCAGCCTTTCCTCCTCACAGAGCTGCCCCAGGCTCCTCAGCATCTTTGCAGCCATCCAACTGCCCTTGTGGTTGAAGCCCACAAAACCAAACTTGCTTTAAAGTGTCAGATGAAGGTAACAGCTACATAGTTTATTGTGTTGTGATGATTTTAAGCCAGCTGCTGTGGGGTTAGGTGATATTTTTGTCTGGCCTGCTAAACTTATGGAAGCCCAAGGTCTCATTCCAGAATGAGGCCTCATTGTTCTCCGAAGTTCAAAGCGAACTTCTGCAAGGCTCATCTCTGTTGCATCTCCTTCACCACTTGTATCTGTGGCCCTTGAGAAAGGGCAAACCTTTCTCAAAGCTAGAGCTGTATAGAAGAGCGTGGATGAAATCCATCTGCACCTACATTTAGTTACAAGCATGCCTGTGAAGGTCAGGGAAGAAGTTTGCTACTCACTGATTTCACTGGCGACCTGGTCCAGCTTGTCCTTTGACCTACTGATTAAAGCCACCTTCATTCCACGTCTTGCTAACTGCAACAAAACAAAGCAGGACACATTAAGAACAGCCATAAATCACCCCCAAGTCAGCATTATAACCAGAGACTCCCCCAACTGGTGATATTCCTCCAGCACTTACTGGTGACCGTGTCGGTCTTTGTGAGAAGCAATTCTCAATGCGTTGCCTTCCTCACAGACTCCTTCACAGAGGAGGAAGGAAAATGGTGATGAACAGTCACCAGTGCTCAGCTGCCTCCACAGCAGTGAGGGCAGCAGGTGGAGGGAGGAGATTCTGTCTCTCTGCTCTGCTGAGACCCCCAACTACAGTGCTGAGTTCAGCTCTGGAGTCCTCAGCACAGCACAGGCAGGGGTTTGTTGGAGAGAGGCCACAGCAATGATGGGGGGGCTGGAAGCCCTCTGCTGTGAGGCCAGGCTGAGAGAGTTGGGGTTGTTCAGCCTGCAGAAGAGAAGGCTCCAGGGAGACCTACAGGTGGCCTTTCAGTGTTTAAAGGGGTTGATCAGAAAGCTGGGGACAGACTTTTTAGCAGGGTCTCATGACAAGACTAGGGGTGACAATTTGAACTGAAAGAGGGAGATTGGGACTGGATAGAACAAAGACATTTCTTACACTGAGGGTGGTGAAACACTGGCCAGGTTGGCCAGAGGTGGTAAGAAGCCCCATCCCTAGAAGCAAACCAGGTCAGGTTGTTTGGGGGCTCTGAACAACCTGCTCTAGTTGTAGATGTCCCTGCTCCCTGCAGGGAGGTTGGACTAGGTGACCTTTAAAGGTCCCTTCCCATTCTAAACAGGATCATATGATCATGTGAATCATCCATGAAGCTATTTTCTACAGAGCAGAAAGGAATTTGGGGGCTGGGGAGGGGTGCAGGTGGCAGGGCACAGAGGTAGGAAAGGAGGGATGAGAAATGCTTCCTTCCCTGTGGGCTCTGCAAAACAACAACAACAAAAACAAGCAAAAGGGAATCTCTCAGGGCTGACCTCAGCCAAAGTCGTGCTGGTGTTGCAGAGACCACAGCAGTGAGTCCAGCCAGGCTCTCTTTGACAGTGATGCTGGAGCTGGAAGTTCTTTTTGCTCTAAAGTATTATAGTCAGCACCATTTGTCATGATGTTCTCTGGGCTTAAAAGGCTAAATTGCCCCACACTAACAGGCATTTGCTGTCTTAAGCAGTACATTTTCTTACCATATTTGGGGCCTACCTATCCATCAAGAGCAGAAGTACAGTAAATATGAGTAAAAACCAGTAAAACCTAGCCTCAGAGACTCCCTGAACTATTTGGAATAAGTGGAAAATACTGCAGGCAGCTAGGAATGTCCCCTAGGCAGTGCCTGGAAACACCAAGGGGTGACAAAGCAAAAATAATTAAGAACTGATGACAGGGTGAGGAAAAAGGAAAAGAATAAAATCTGCAGAGGGAGGTAAGGAAGGTAAAGAATAAAATCTGCAGGACCAGGTAAGGACTGAAAACAGAATTCACAACCACAGGGAAGCTAACTAAAAAAGATAACTTCTGGCTGGTCATCAGAGGGAGGAGGTAAGGCAGGAGATGAGGCCTTGAGCAACCTGGTCTAGAGGAAGGTGTCCCTGGCTACAGGACTAGATGATCTTTAAGGTCCCTTCCAAGCTTAACCATTCTATCATCTTTTTTCTCCACAGTTATCCATGTTAAGATGAGAACCTGTGATCTGCTGCTTGACAGAGCTGAGACAATGTGACACCTAGCCAAGGATGAAGGTACACTTGTAAGTGATTCTTACCTCTTCTGCATAGGCTTTTCCAATCCCATCAGTACCTCCTGTGACCACTGAAAGAAAGAGAGAGAGAGATGACATATTAGTTGCTTCACAGGAATAGTTGTGATGGATCTTCATTAGCAGAGCCATGGTGGAGTGGGGTTGATGGTTGGAGTTGATGATCTTAGAGGTCTTTACCAACCTTGACAATCCTATGACATTCAAGTCCTCATTCCAGCCAAGAGAAACCTGCAACAGGTGTGCAATTCAACATAAGGTCTTTGACAGAACGAGGGGTGATGGCTTGAGACTGGAAGAAGCTGGATTTAGATGAGACAATAGGAAGAAATTCTTCACCATGAGAGTGCTGAGGCACTGGAACAGATTTGCCCAGAGAAAGGCAATCAAGCCTGGCAGTGTTCAGAGGCAGGTTGGTCAGAGCCTTGAACAACCTGGTCTGATGGGAGGTGTCTGTGCCTGCAGCAAGGTATTTGGAACTAGATGATCTTTAAGGTCCCTTTGTGCTCAAACCATTCTATGATCTGTTATCAAGTTTCTTGGACTCACACAAAAGCCATTCCACACCCATGGAAAGGAGAGGAGGAGATGGAGTTAGAAGCCTAACAGTTGCATCAGGTTGAGGACCACTTCTCATGCCAGCCCTCTGGCTCACTGTGCTGCTTCAGAAGCTGCATGAACTAAGAAAGACTTCCAAGTCATTTAAATGAGGAAAAGAAACAAGCACAAAACAACAGCTCAGTCACAACTATTAAACCACCTCCCAACTTCCCTTTGAGTAGACAGCAAAATACTGTGTGTGAAAGGCTGTAAGCATCCAAGAAAACAAATGTTTGAACTATAGAATCAAGTAGCTTGGAAGGTACCTTCAAGACATGGTCAACAGGTATCTTAAGACAAAAAAACTAACACACAACTTTGCTGTGAGGGTGCTGGAGCCCTGGAGCAGGCTGCCCAGAGAGGCTGCGGAGCCTCCTTCTCTGCATAGATTTCAAACCCATTTGTGCACTGTGATCCTGGGCAAGCTGCTTTGGGTGACCCTGCTTTAGCAGGAGGGTTGGACTGGATGATCCCTAGAAGTCTCTTGCAACCCTCACCACGCTGGGTTTCAGAATCCTGTGGCCACTGTGGTACACATAACTGAGGGAACCATCAGCTGCACATGGGGATTTTCACCTGTGGATGACTGGGATCTGTGTCAAGCCTCAAGTCCTTCTAGGATTCTTTTCCACATGCTGAGAAGCTCTGAGTGACTCAACATGCCATTAGTCTGACAGATTATCCCAGAGCCCTCCCCACACCAGCAGCTGATCACATCAGTCTGCTTGCTAAACAGCAATTCCTCCATCCAGAAGATGCTTTGCCAACTGCAAGCATGTTCGCCACTGCTTCCTTCTTCTCTCAGCTCTCCTTTCTCATCACAGTGCTTACACCTCAACATCCTCAGCCATTTAGCCTTCCACTTATTCTATGTCCCCCTCCCTGAAGGTGTTCAAAGACAGGATGGACAAATCCTTGAGCAACCTGGACTGGTGAAAGGTGTCCCTGCCCTGGCAGGTGGCTTGGAACTAGATGATCTTTTAAAGTCCCTTGCAAACCCAAACCATTCTCACTCTCCAAGTGGCTACAGAACACACCAGATTCTTCTGTTTCTCTTCATGTCAGACCAGAACAAATTATTGGCCTTGTTTAATGCTTCATAAAACTGAATGGATAGTGTTGGTCAACCTCTACCTGTTGGCCAACCTCTACCTGAGCAAAACACCCAGCAGAGAGAGGTGTTGGTCAGAGCTAGGATTCAGCCATATCTTCCCTTGAAGACACCAGAAGGAGCTGTGTTTGCAGATGATTTGATTAGTCACTGCCTGCAGATGACCCAGAACAGCTGGCATGCAAACAGCAGCCAGAATGTTCCTGGTTGGAGCAATGAGAGCTGAGAAATGCTGTCACCATTTCAGTTGCTGGGCCTGTTAGCTGTAAATAAGCAGGCATAATCCCAAGGTGATGAAGCCACCAGCCAAGGTCCTCTTTGAACCTGAACTGCCAACAAGTGCAGAAACACACTAAGGAGCCAGTCATGGGATCACAGAATTCAGTTGGTTGGAAAAGCCCTTTAAGATCAAGTCCAAGCATTCTTTACCTTCACCAAAGCTGCTGTTAAGCCATGTCCCTCAGCACCACATCTCTGCATCTTCTGAACTCTTCCAGGGATGGGGATTCAACCAGCTCCCTGGGCTTTTCTCAAGTGCCTCAGAAGATAGAATTATTTTGGCTGGAAAACACCTACAAGCTCATCAAGTCCAACTGTCAATCCAACACCACCATGGCCATCAAACCATGTGCCACAGTGCCATGCCCACAGGTTTCTTGAACATCTCCAGGGATGGTGATTCCTCCACCTCCCTGGGCAGCCTGTTCCAATGCCTGACCAGTCCTGCAGCAAAGACATTTTTCCTAATCTCCAACCTAAGCCTCCTCTGGTGCAACTTGAGGTCACTTCTGCCTGTTCTATCACCTGATACCAGGGAGAAGAGACCAACACCCACCTCATTCCAGCCTCCTTTCAGGGACTTGTAGAGAGCAAGGAGGTCTCCCATCAGCCTCCTTTATCTCCAGGCTAAACACCCCCAGTTCCTTCAGCTGCTCCTCACCAGCCCTGTTCTCCACACCCTTCACAAGCTTTGTTGCCCTTCTCTGGACCTGCTCCAGCACCTCAATGTCCTTCTTGCAGTGAAGGCCCCAAAACTAAACCCACTACTTGAGATGCAGCCTCCTCATAAGACTCATTCTCCAGACCCTTCAACTGGAGCGGGTTGCTCAAAGCCCCCAAACAACCTGACCTGGAATGGTTCCAGGGAATGGAGCTTCTACCCACCTCTCTGGACTAACAGAGACCTGTGAGAGCAATATTTAGACCCTGGGTTGTAAAAGCAAGGAAAAGAGGTGGGCTGAAGGAAACTAACAGGAGCAATGTCACAGAAGTCAAGACACAGCCATCATTATCTTCCTCCACTCTTCTCATGGGTATGGAAAAAAGGAGAGAGAAACAAGAGGCTTTGGCAAGAGCTGGGGATTAGGCAGGCACCTTACTGCTTCCCCTAAAGGCTTATCCAGCCCTGGACTAACCTGCAGGGCAGTGGTGGAGTCCCCAACCCTAGAGAAGTTGAAAAGCTGCATAGATGTGGTGCTGAGGAACCTGGCTTAGTGGTGACCCAGCAGTGCTGGGTTGATGGTTGGAGTTGGTCTCAAAAGTCTCTTCCAACCAAAAGAATTCTATGACTCTACAGCTTCCATACTGATCACATTCATCTCTAGCTTCCACTCCAGAACCAAGTGCTGCAACTACTCTAAAGCTCTGTCAGTTTAAGTAAATTTTTACTATCAGCTTGACATCCTGAAGCTAGTTTAGCTCCAAGTGTGGATGAAGCTTTGAAATTCTGTTTCTTCCACAGTCTGCCTCCAACCAAAATTACAAACTGACTTCAGCTGGCAGAGCCCAAAGGAGGCAAAGCAAGCAGGGGAGGAGTAAGTTATTGTCTGTAGAAGAAAGCTGCACCAGCTCTCAAGTGTGATTATAACATTTACTCACTAGTCAGACTAACTGTAGTAGCTTCCCACTTCAGCCATCTGCTGTCTCCAGAAGAGTGCCCAGGCAGCTCAACAAATTAAAAGTTTGCCTGAATCATAGAATGGTTTGGGTTGGAAGGGACCCTAAAGATCACCCAGTTCTAACCCCCCTGCTGTGTGCATGGACACCTTTTACTAGATCAGGCTACTCAAGACCCCATCCAATCTGTCTTTGAACACTGCCAGGGTTGGAGCCCTCACAGATACTCTGGGCAACCTGCTTCAGTGCCTCCCTACCCTGATGGTGAAGAATTTCCTCCCTAATGGGGAAGAATTTGCTCAAAATGTCTCTAAATGTGACTTCTTCCAGGTCTTCCTGGAGCATTCTCTTCTCCAAGGTGAACAACCCAAACTCTCCCTCTCTCTGTCCTCATAAGAGAGGTGCTCCAGCCCTTGAATCATTTGAACAGAAGCTCCTGATGAAGCACTGGCTGACTTTAGGCAAGGAAATCAACATCCAGCTTCTCCCTGACTTTTAGGGGTGCAGAGGAAAAGAAGAGAAACAAGGAAAGGCATTCAGTAATGTGATGGACTGAGAACAGTTCACTCAGATCACTACAGGAGATGGAAATGTTCTTCTACCCAAGATAGTTATCACTAGGCAGAGTTCAGCAGCTATGGACACAAGGTACTCCACAAGGGAAGATGAGAATCCAGAAGAGATTGTTACTCAAAGACATGCTGTCTGGACAGGAGCACAGAGTTGACACAGCCAAGATCACAACATCACTTGCCAGCTATGTGCCAAAAAGGCCAATGGCATC
>VWYK01117183.1:0-11643 GCA_013399775.1 Semnornis frantzii | reverse complement strand
GAGAGTCAGAAAGCCAGGGCAGGAAAGGGTTTGCTGGTTAAAAGGGAAAGCCACAGAAAGTCCCACATTGCATCATCTCAGACCTCCTCAACTAGAAGAGTCATAGAATGGTAAGGTTGGAAGGGACCTCAAGGATCATCCAGTTCCAACCCCCTGCCATAGACAGGGACACCTCCCACTAGCACAGGTCACTCAAGGCCTCCTCCAACCTGGCCTTGACCACCTCCACGGAGGGAGCAGCCACAGCCTCCCTGGGCAACCTGTGCCAGGGTCTCCTCACCCTCACTCCAAAGAACTTCCTCCTAACATCCAGTTTCAATCCCCCCTCTGCCAGTCTAAACCCACTGCCCCTCGTCCTGTCATTCAAGACCTTGTCAATAGCCCTTCCCCAGCCTTCCTTAGGCCCCCTTCAGATACTGGAAGGCTACTCGAAGGTCTCCTCAAAGCCTTCCCATTACATAAGCTCAAGATGTGTCCAGCTGAGGGAGGAGAGTAACAGCATCATGGCCTAGGAAAGGGAATCATAGATTTATTTGGTTTGGAAAAGCCCTTTAAGCTTACCAAGTCCAACAATTCTCTACCTCTACCCAGTCTGGTGCTAAACCACAGCCCTCAGCACCACAGTGCTGGTGATGCAGGGGATGCAGCAGAACATTGACCTGCAGCCTTCAGTGTCAGCCACACAGCTTAACATTTCTCAGCAAATAAACTCTCTGGCAAGACAAAAACCTGGCTGTAAACCTGGACTTCCTTCCAGTGC
Organism: Semnornis frantzii; assembly: GCA_013399775.1. Classification (NCBI taxonomy): domain Eukaryota; kingdom Metazoa; phylum Chordata; class Aves; order Piciformes; family Ramphastidae; genus Semnornis; species Semnornis frantzii. Next base: position 10,883 of record VWYK01117183.1, on the reverse strand, counting down.
TGTCCTGCCTTATCCTAGAAAGCAGATTTGGCTTTTCAAGGCTGTCAGACAAAGATACACCCCAAAGAGGAAACCTCACCAGCACAAAGTCTAAGTGGAAATACAACTCAAACTAGCCACTAGCTTAGCTACTGCTCTCTGCCTCCTCTGTACTGTCACCTGCAGCATGGGGTGTCCATTTCCACTCTAAACCACTCCTGGTTGTGACTGTCCCACATCTACAAGTGTCCATCACCTACCTGATGCTATTCTCATTCCTGCATGGTCAGAAGGAGACTGAAGTCTGTGCCAAGTTCAGGTTCTGCCTCCCACAGGTGTGTCCCAGCAGCAGACTCATGCAAAACACATCCTAGGTGCCACCTCTGAGGATCCCAAGCTCTGGCCCAGTCCTGGGAAAGATGTTCTGAGCTTTCACAAAATGGTAGGAGTTGGAAGAGACCTCTAAAGAGCATCCAGTTCACCCCTCTTAAAGTAGAGCCACCCACAGCAGGTTACACAGAATCACAGTGCCCAGAGGGGTTTTAGGAGTCTCCACAACCTGTCTGGGCAGCCTGCTCTGGAGCTCAGCACCCTCACAGCTAACAAGTTTAAGTGAAACCAGCTGTGTTCTAGTCTGTGCTTGTTAACCCTTGTCCTATCACTGCCCACCACTGAGAAGAGCCCAGCCCCACCTTCGTGATCACCACCCTTTAGCTATTGATCAGCTGCTCTTCTCCAGTCTAAACAGCCCCAGGTGTCTCAGCCTATCCTCATCAGAGTCCCCTCAGCATCTTTGTAGCCTCCGTGGGGTTCTCTTCAGTAATTCCCTGTCTCTTTTGAGGTGGGGAGTCCAGAACTGGATCAGGGTTTTGATCAAGGTCACTTATGTTACCCAACTGTGGACAAGCTCTTCAGATTCCTTTCCAGAAGTGCAGGGTTGCATCCTCCTCCAAGCACAGGTAGATAGTGCCAGCTTTTTAAACACAAAGTCCAGCATCTAGCCCTCTGGCTGAAGCTTTTTAACTAGCACAGCATAGAATCATAGAATGGTAAGGTTGGAAGGGACCTCAAGGATCAGCCGGTTCCAACCCCCTGCCATAGGCAGGGACACCTCCCACTAGCACAGGTCACTCAAGGCCCCCTCCACCCTGGCCTTGAACACTTCCAGGGAGGGAGCAGCCACAACCTCCCTGGGCAACCTGTGCCAGTGTCTCCTCACCCTCACTCCAAAGAACTTTCTCCTAACATCCAGTTTAAATCTCCCCTCTTCCATCTTAAACCCACTGCTCTCTGTAACTGTCTGAAAAGAGGTTGGAGCTAGGTGGGGCTTGGTCTCTTCTCCCCAGTACCAGGTGATAGAACGAGAGAAAATTGCCTCTAGTTGCAGCCAGGGGAGGTTTAGGTTGGATCTTAGGAAAAACATCTTTGCCACAGGAGTGGTCAGGGATTGGCACAGGCTGCCCAGGGAGGTGGTGGAGTCGCCACCCCTGGAGGCATTCAAAAAAACCCACGTGGCCATGGCACTTTGGGCTGTACTTTAATGGCTATGGTGGTGCTGGGTTGGCAGCTGGACTCAATGACCCTAGGGGTTGACAGTTGGACTCGATGATCTTAGAGGTCTTTGCCAAGCAAACCACTTCTGTGATTCTATGAACTCGCACAGCCGAGAAAGTGCTTTTGCTCACCCAGCATGCGGAGAACTCCAGCTCCTGGCAAAGCCAGCTGCAGGCAGCCAAATCAGCCTCACAAACTCACCCTTCTGGGGGGAGGGGAGAGCGCAGGGAGAGGGCTGATGGCTGCATTATTGCATTAGGCAGTATCTTCATTAAGGTAGAGAAGAGTAACCCAGGGGAATGCGCACGTAGCGTGACTTCTTTGCTAGAACCCCACAAACCACCAACTGGCGGCTCCTTGGCTCCCAGCCACCCAAATCCAAGAGACCATCTGGCAACTGGGTTCAGTTATCCCTCCCCAGTTAACAGATGTACACTAGATGGTGTGGGAACAGCATTTTACAGAAGCAATTAGTTTAATCCTCAGCTAAACAGCTTAAATTCCAAACGATTTGGAAGGGGAGGGGGGGAGGGAAGAAAAACCCAAACCTCAAACCAACTTGCTTCCAATTTCAGTGACAATAACTAACAACAAGCCAATTCTGCTGGTTTCATCACAGATGTGTGCCCACGAGGCTTGTTCCTATTCCCAGCTCCATGTGCCAGGCACCTGAAAACTCTCAGATTTATTCTGAGGCTGCAGCTGGAGGGTGGTCACTGCTCCATGTGGCCATGCCACAGCTGGTCATGCTGTCCCATAGTCAAAACCCTACCAGGTAGAGGCTGATCCTTGGAATGCAGATCTGTCCTGACTTCATCTCCTTTTCTGACCTTGGCCAAATCATTTAACCTTGCAAAATGTTTTGCCTGGCTCATGACAGAATCACAGAGGCTGGAAGCAACCTCCAAAGCTCCTCCACTCTAACCCCCCTGCCACAGCAGGATCACCTATACCAGATCACACAGGAACACATCCAGGCAGGTTGTGAATATCTCCAGACTCCACAACCCCCCTGGACAGCCTGTTTCAGGGTTCTGTCACCCTCACTGCGAAAAAATTCTTCCTCATGTTTCCATGGAACTTCCTATGCCTCAACTTGATCTTTGTGGCTCAACTTAAGCCACAAAAAAAATGATTGAGGAAGTTGAATATCTTCCTTATGAGGAGAGCCTGAGGAAGCTGGGGCTTGGAGCTTGGAGAGGAGGAGACTAAGGGGTGACCTCACTCATGTTTATAAATATGTAAGGGGTGAGTGCCAGGAGGCTGGAGCCAGGCTCTGCTGGGTGATGCCCAGTGACANCCAGCCCCTAGCATTCTATTATATGATTCTATGATTCAATTTCCACCCATTACCCCTTGTCCTGGCATCACCCAGCAGAGCCTGGGTCCATCCTCTGGGTGCTTCACCCTGCACATCTCTATCAATATGAATGAGGTCACCTCTCAGGCTCCTCCTCTCCAAGCCCCAGCTCCCTCAGGCTCTCCTCATGAGGAAGATGTTGCACTGCCTTCATCATCTCTGTGGCTGTATGCTGGACTCTTCCAAACAGTTCTATGTCCTTCTTGAACTGGGGGGCCCAGAACTGGATCCACCTCCTCATCTCCAGAAAATGGAGTCAATTGTGAGGGAGTAGTAAGGGACAATCATAGAATCACAGAATGGTAGGGGTTGGAAGGGACCTCTGGAGATCATCCAGTCCAACCCCTCCCCAAAGAAGGATCACCCAGGGCAGGTCACACAGGAATACATCCAGGAGGGCCTTGAAAGTCTGCAGAGAAGCAGACTCCAAATCAGTTCGCATCTGTGAAGCACTTGGAGAGCCTTGAATGGGAGGAGCAGTAGAGATACAGAACATTGCCATTAGTGACACTAATTGATTAATCATTATCAAATTAGGACCATTTTATTCCTGAGAGGACAGAGATAGGTTTTGCAGCCATTTCTTGTGCTCACCTCCTTAAATAAAAGAAAAAAAAAAAAAGAGTGACTTTGCAACTGGAGAAGACTGAACGAGGAGCTTAACCCAAATAAAATAAATTGCCAGTAATTTCTGGTATCCCCTATGCCATTATTGAACAATTTGCATTTGAATCAGGGCTTCTTTCCATCACAATTCAGCTTCACCTGATCCTGCTCTATAATCACCAGCCCCATTTATGAAATCCCAGCGTGTCGCTGCAGAAATTATGTCACAGATTCATCATTATGACTTCCCCAGCAGGAGCAATTGGAGCTGAAGATTGGCTGTAAAACTTGCCTCTTTACCAGGCCTGCTTTAAAGGTAGTTTAACATTTATTTTATTTATTTATTTATTTAGAAGGGACAGGAGTGAGCTTAGCTTAGCGAGCATGTCAGGAATATCCCAGGGACACCAAGATTACACTCACGAGTCACAGGAACCATAAAATATGATCAGGAGACTTTATGGGGGATAATCTTTGCAATCAACTCCTAATCTGGCAGCAGTTTATATAAAACAGGCTATTAGTTTGGGAGGAAGAAGGGGGAAAAAAGAAAAAAAAAAAAAGGTAATTCAGAATTTCAAAGTGAACCAGCCTGATAGTAGCCATGTTCCATCTCTTTCCATCAGGGAGGCTTAGCTGGCAAACCACCCCCAGACACCCAGGCTTACAGGTTTGCTAAGGTGATAATTAATCAGCTACCACTGCAAGCAGCAGTCAGAGAGGCAACTTTGGAGGTAAATAATTTCTATTTAGCTGTTTTCAGGCTGAGAGAGTTTGGGCTGTTCAGTCTGGAGAAGAGAAGGCTCCAGGCAGATCTTAGAGCAACCTCCCTGTACCTGAAGGGGCTAGAGGAGAGCTGGGAAGGGACTGTTTAGAAGGGCTCGTGGTGACAGGATGAGGGACAGTGCCTTTGAGCTGGAAGAGGGAAGATTAAAACTGGAGATGAGGAAGAAATTCTTCAGAGTAAGGGTGGTGGGACACTGGCACAGGTTGCCATGGGAGGTTGTGGCTGCTCCCTCCCTGGAGGTGCTCAAGGCCAGGTTGGATGAGGCCTCGAGGAGCCTGGGCTAGCAGGAGGTGTCCCTGCCCATGGCAGGGGTTTGGCACTGGATGAGCTTTGAGGTGTCTTCCAGCCCAACCCATTCTGTGAATCTATTTAGATATCTGACTCATTCCCTAAGCTGCTCTCCTCTCACTGCAGCTTGTTGAAGACTGACATGTGTTGTGTTCCCTAACAACAGCCACTGAAGAACTTTTCCCCAGTGTCAAACACCAAAACAAAGACTACTTACACAGTAAGCAATGTTCTTGGCTAGCAGTTGTCTTGTTATACCCCTGAGCTATTGAAAATAAACCACACTGGAATAAAAATAATAATTCTTTCACTCACCACTAGAGCTGACAAAGTAATTTAGTGACAAATTAAAACCACCCTGTCCAGAATGTAATACCTGCTTTGGGAATCACACACCAATGTGTTGGCATAAGCAGCTACTGAGGTGTTGGAGCCAATCCAGAGAAGGGCAATGAAGCTGGGGATGGGCCTGAAGAACAGGGCTGGTGAGAAGCAGCTGAGGGAACTGGGAGTGTTCAGTGTGTAGAAGAGGAGGCTGAGGGGAGACCTCATTGCTCTCTACAGCTCCCAGAAAGGAGGTTGAAGTCAGTTTCGGGGCTGGGCTCTTCTCCCATGTAACAAATGACAGGATGAGAGAAAACATCCTCAAGTTACAGTAGGGGAGGTTTAGGTTGGATTTTAGGAAAGATGTCTCTGCTGCAAGAGTGGCCAGGGATTGGCACAGGCTGCCCAGGGAGGGGGTGGAGTCCCCATCCCTGGAGGTGTTCAAGAAACCTGGGGCCATGGCACTTTAGGACATGGTTTAGTGGCCATGATGATGTTGGGGTCATAGTTGGACTCAATGATCTTCGAGGTTCTTTCCACCCTTAATGATTCTGTGGTTCTAAGTTTGGGACTGGGGTGCCCTCCTGAGATGCTCACAGAGCAGCCCTGAGAGGTTTTGTGTTTGGTGAGCACTCTCTTCATGCACTTGATTTCTTCTCCACTAAACACTTCCCCATTGCTCTGATGGCCCTTGGCATTTCTCTGAGGCCTGGCAAGACCTATGGACACAGAGTGGGCACCACCACGGTGGCAGCACTGGCCCTGCCCCTGCCATAACACCAAGATCCTGCTCTGGTCCTGCTCTGATCACCTTAAGCATCTCAGGCTGCTGCAGCTCCACAGGCATCAAGCTCCTGCCCCAGCCTCCACATCCCTCTGGAGTGGGGCCCAATGGAGACATGGCTGGGTAGAGGATTCCCAAGCATTCCCTGGGCATTAGCAAGGGATAGGAGAGGAAACCTTTTGGGTTTTTCAGTGGTGCTCCCTGTCCAGGGGTCAGCATCATCACGACTCAATGATGCTCAGTGATGCTCAGTGACAGGGGCCATGGTGCCTTGGTAGATGAGTATTGTCCTTGTCTGCTTTATCAGTGCTTGGAGGAGCAGTGCCAGATGCTTCAGGAAGGGCACAGCCCAGGTGGGGTTTGGGGTCCCTTGACAGCAGAGGAACAAGGTTTTGGAAAGGGGGAGCAAAGAGAACTCCAAATTTCCTCCCAGTCATCCTGGGCACACACTGGGCTTCTTTCCCACAGCACTGCCCCACTCACAGCCCTTTCCAGGTCTTCCCTGGGTCCATTGGAACCCTTTCCCCCAGGCAGCTGAAGCCCACCCACTCCTCTGGGTTTTGACAGGTGACCCTGGGTGGCTTGAGCTCTAGTGGCAGAGGAGATCAAAGCTGCCACATGCCAGCTCCTTGCTGCACCAGCTGTTAACTCAAACTGCCACCACTTCTCATCTCTGCTAGCCCAAATTGTGTCAGCTGGGAAGTTACTCACCCATCAGTCACCATTGCTGGTTGTCGACCATCAGCTCTCCAGCTGGGTGCTCAGTTCTCCTCTTCCTCCCACCAGCCTTCCTCCTTTCCTAAATGAAGACCCGAGGAAAGCAGACAGCAGGTGTGCCCTGCCTTTACTTACAAAGCATCTTTTGGTGGTGTTGGGAAGCAGCCTGGCAGGTTAATTAGTTCTTTGATGTTTCCTACAGTGCAGTGTTTGACTGGTAAGGGAGGCACCAGCTGAAAACATTCCTGAGGAGCAAGGAACCACAAGACTTTGCAAAAAAAGGGAAGGGGGGTAGTATGGCACAGAGAAAGGCTTCAGCCCTCCCCACCTCTCCAGAAAACCAGCACTACAAGCAGTGAGTACCCTCAAGCCTTCAGACCCCCACAGCTGCACACAGGAGTTAATAGCACCAATAAGCCTCTTGCACTGCAGCTGAGCCCTTCCACTCTGAACTTCCATGAAGTCCAACAGGGTGAATGAAAGGTCCTGCATCTGGGGAGGAATAACCCCCTGCACCAGTACAGAGGAGGAGTTGAAGTTTCCCTGCTGGTGCAGCCTCCAAAGGAGGTGTCTGGAGAGACAGGAGAAAGATGGAAGCTGGCTGAATCTGCCAGAACTTGTACTCATAGCCACTCACTTGATCCCACTTCCCCCCATGGGCTGGGGGGAGCCCCCTGGCTTAGAGCTCTGTGCTGCTCCCCATCTGCCCCCTCCCAGAGGGATGCCTGTCCATGGGCAGCTGTTCCATCCTGCTGGAGTGACAGAGGACCCACTTGATACTACCTCCTCCTTCTCCTTCTGTTCATAGACCAATACCACTGAGACACCCAAGGGTGTCTCCTGCTGCTGCCCATGAGCATCAGAGCACATCTACTTGATGCACCTCACTTACCCATGGCAAAGAGCTGAGCAGCCAACAGACACTGAAAGCTGAAGAGCTATAGCAGGCAGGATGAGGATCATCCTGAGATGGCCAAGGCCAATATCAGTAGGAAAGTTGTTGGATAAATCACTTCATGCTAACCCACAGGGGAACCTTCTCATTGCCCTCATCCAACCTGATGGATTCTCTCTTGATCTGGATTAGGTTTAACCCTGAGTGTGTGACCAGCACCAAGTGAGGACCTGTGAGTGTAAAGGCACGAGCAGCATCTGCTGGCAGAGCAGAACCAACTGCAGCCCCAGCTAGAGCATACCCTAGGAACTCCACTTCCTTCTCACTGCTCATGACACCTGCAAAGTGCTGCTGCATGCCAGCAAACCCTCCAAAAGCACCCAAACGTTTCTTCCATTGGTGTTGCAGGGCTGTTGCAGCCATGGTGGTCTCAGGACAGCGGTGGGAAAAGCTCTCCAGGCAGAGGAAATGTGTCTTATTAACCCAACTAACACAGCCAGGGCACCTGGCCACAGCCTGACCTGGCTGCCAAGCAGGTTGTGGTGGCCACAGCCCTGCCCACTGACACCAGGCAGTGCCACATCCAGGTCTGCACCCAAAATTACATTTGGGTGTGGAGAACAGGTCTTGAGGGGAGTGGCTGAGGGAGTTGGGGTTGTTTAGTCTGGGCATGAGGAGACTGAGGGGAGACCTTCTCACTCTGCAACTGCCTCACATGGGAGGTTGGAGTGAGTGGTTGTTGGTCTCTTCTCCCCAGTATCAAGTGATAGGATGAGAGGAAATGACCTCAAGTTGCATCAGGGGAGGAGATTAGGAAAAATGTCTTTGCTGCAAGAGTGGTCAGGCATGGGAACAGGCTGCCCAGGGAGCTGGTGGAGTCACTGTCCCTGGAGGTGTTAAAAGTCTGTGTAGACACTTGGGGCCATGTTTTAGTGGGCATGGTGGTGTCGGGCTGACAGCTGGGACTTGATGATCTTAGAGGTCTTTTCCCACCTTAACAAACCTATGATTCTGCTACTGAACCTCTTTTTGCCTGCAGCCATCACCCTTTGGGGTGAGCATTTCTGAGCTGCTGACACCACAGTGGGAGCTCTGGCACAGCCCAGGAGCATTAGCTCTCAATCCACCCACTCCTCCAAGCTCTGCTACTGGGATTTCCTGGGTTGCCCTTAAGTGATGGACTTGCTGAGAGCTGGAGTGCATATGTCTCTATTAGTGGTAGCTTGAGAGGGAGATACACATCCTCTGGATGTACAAATGTAATCCTCATCCTGGAGAGTCCAAAGGGCTTCTGCCAGAGCTTCCATCCCTTTTCATCTACTGCAGAGCACGTCAGGGAGCAGCACAGGAGGGAAGGGAAACCGGGAAATATGGGAGGCATATGTGCACGCCTGATTAACCCAACCGCTGCTGCTAAACAAAGCAGCTCCAGGGCCCTGTTCTCTCTGCCCCTGCAATAAATCTCCCTGGTTTACTGTTTTATGATGTCAAAACTTCTAAGAGTTTTCCCCGAGATGCAAATCGAACATAAATCACCGCGGGTAAGCTCTGCAGGCCCTAATCTTTATCTATAAAAATCCTGGTGCTAATAACTTCACAGAAAGTCTTAAGGGCTTCCCAGTTTGCATCAACAAAGCTAATTAGTGCTGTGAACTCTCCACCTGTAGGCACTTTGCATACCACAATAGATGGTGACCCTGAAGTGCTGTGTGTATGGGCTTGCAGCACCTCAACAGAACAAGAAATGATGCATCCTGTTCTTATCATCATCATCATCATAGAATGGGTTGGGTTGGAAGGGACCTCAAAGATCATCTTGTTCCATCCCCTCTGCCATGGGCAGGGACACCTCCCACTAGCCCAGGCTCCTTTAAGGCATCATCCAACCTGGCCTTGAACACCTCCAGGGAGGGAGCATCCACAGCCTCCCTGGGCAACCTGTTCCAGTGTCTCACCACCCTCACTCACACAAATTTCTCCCCTGTTCCAGGCATCAAGCTCCTCCTTCCAGCTCAAAGCCATCAGCTCTCATCCTGTCACCACAAGCTCTTCTAAACAGTCTCTCCCCAGCTCTCCTGGAGCCCCCTTCAGGTACTGGAAGGTTGCTCTAAGGTCGGCCTGGAACCTTCTCTTCCCTAGGCTGAACAGTCCCAACTGTCCCAGCTTGTCCCCATAGGTGAAGTTCTCCAGCCCTCTGATCATCTACGTGGCCTCTTCTGGACCTTCTCCAGCAGCTCAAGGTCCTTTTGGTGCTGGCAGCACCAGAACTGGATGCAGTGCTCCAGCAGTGCTGTCATGGGAGAAGAGCAGAGTGGCAGAACCATCTCCCTCATCCTGCTGGTCACACTTTTTGAAGGCTGCACAGCAGGCTCAATTCTCTGACCCATTACCAGTGTGAACTTGGAGTGTGTTACCAAATACAAAAGCACAACTGGTGTAAGGAACATGAAGCAAGATACAAGGTGATTGCTGTTCATCACACACCCTTCCATCACTACTAATCATGAACATGCCATGTGCTCCAAGCTTCCTCTGTAAAAGGTGCTTCAGCAGCAGCTGATAATCCTCAAGAAAGTCTGCATAGATAAATGAGCAGCAAGACCATGTACACACTCTATCAATGCCTGCAAATACCTGAGGGGTGGGCATCAAGATGAAGGTACCAGGCTCTTTTCCATAGTGCCCAGTGATAGGACAAGGAACAACAGGTACAGGCTGGAACACAGGAAACTCCACTTCGACAGCAGGAGACACTTCTTTATGGGGAGTATTCTGGAGCCCTGGAGCAGGCTGCCCACAGAGGCTGTGGAGTCTTCTCTGCAGACTTCCAAGACCCATCCGGATTCATTCCTGTGTGGCCTGCCCTAGGTGATCCTGCTTCAGCAGGGGTTTTGGACTTGAGGATCTCTGAAGGTGCCTTCCAACCGCTACCATTCTGTGACTCTGTGACACTACACATGACTGCACCTCACTGGACATCAACACAACCTCGTTCTTGGCTTTTGCATTCAGGAATGAAGATAAAGCTGTACCTGTTCAACATTGTTCAAGCAAAGGGAATGAAATGTGAAACACTGACACTGAAATCACTCCTTCCTGTGAGGTTCTGCTGTCAACTTGTGAAGTTTTACTTGAAATAATGACAAACATGACAGACATTCTACAAAGCCTGCTGGATTTGGGTGGTTATTAAAAGTTCTCATGTGCCAGATGCTTTACTCGGTCTGCTGGGAGCCTGTTAGTTGAAGCAGCAGCAGAATGCAATGCAGATGTCTACCCATGCACTGCAGAAAAGCCAAAACTCAGCCTGGTGCTTTTCCTTTAATCAAGAGGAAGGCTCAAGAGTCTGCAGCAGGACAGGAGGTGCTTAAGGAAACCTGTTGGTCTCATGAGTTACCTGCACATAGAATCAGAGGATGGCTTAGGTTGGAAGGGACTTTAGAGATCATCTACTCCAACATATAAAATGGGTTAGAGGTCAGATACCAGTTACTGGTAATAGAAGTACTTAGAACATCTGTGTCCTCATACTGACCATTTCCCCTTCAAAAGCCATGGTTGACTGATCCAGCACAGGAAGGATATGGAA
>VWYK01117180.1:0-18631 GCA_013399775.1 Semnornis frantzii | reverse complement strand
TTTTGGCTTGAGCACTAGGTTTATGAGATGGATCCAATGTTTGAATCCAGTTACTAGATTATTTATTTCCCAGTTATCCTCCCCTAGTCTTTCTATACAGTTGTTTGATATCTATATTGAAATCAAGATGCAATTAATCTTCCAGGGTAGACCTACTGAAAAGGGAAATCGAGTTGATTGATGTTTTCCCATTTTTAGACTTTATGTCTTTTTGGATCCAAACTTGAAGGTGAGAGAGCAAAAAGCAAAACGCACATCTGTTTATAATGAACACGGTCCTCAGAAGATACTGCAGTCTGCCGATCAAAGGTAGACATATTAATCCCTTGGAGTCGCCAAACAGCTTTGCCCTGCTTCAGCAAGCTGCTACCAATAGCCAATTTGCTCTGTAGGATATTGCTAGATGCTTTTTATTCCCTGTATTGACAACCGGCTCCTATTATTACTGGGTGTGAGAAGGTTTATGGACCTTGTCCTGTCACCTTGCCTCCCCTATGAACTTGAATCCTCAGATTAAATCTGGACCTTCTTGTAGACCTCATTCTTTGCGTATTTGTTTGATTTCATGATGAACTGACTGTCTTCCTACTCTGGTCTTTGCTTTGATGTGACCGCATTTTGTTTCCATTATTTACAGTTGCAGAAACCCTGTTTCCTCACAGTTCCTTAGTTTAGTACATTTTAATGTATCTGTCCATGTTTCTTTCCTGTGTACATAATGTCAAATAGAAAAGAAAATCCAGGATGATATAAAGAAGAGCTTTATCAGCATTAACATGGGGATAGCTCTGTTATTTCTGGGCAAGGGCCACAAATTAGTTACTTAGGACATGATAAAAGGGAGGACTATTGTAAGACACTTCTCAAGCATAACCCACATGAATCACAGTATTATTTAGCTTGATGCAGTTTAAGCTTGAAAAACCTCTGATGGCATAAAGGACCACCTTTCAGTCCTGTAGAGCTGCCAACCAAGGGACTAAATTTGTTGATGAACATGTTCATAAGAGAGCAGCTACTCTTCCCACTTTTCACCACACTGACTTTGGTTTGTCCAGTGCCTCCAACCACAAAATTTTTATTCTGTGAAGTGGAGTAGAATAACATCTTCCTTTGTTATACTTATTCCAAATAAACAGCCGATTTGAAGCTCACTGCTGATCTGGAATGTTGAGAGAAAATCTGATGGAGGGATTAATTGTGGTTTTGGGGATGGGATATATTTGACCACAGCTGTGACCTGATCCTTACAAGAAAAAGGAAGAAGCTGTGCACAGTTCTGATTTCTAATTTTTCACTGCTGGGCCTAAGTAATCTGCTGCACCTTAAGGGGTTGAGTTTATCTTGAGTTTATAGCAGATAATTTTGGGCAGCGTTCAGTAACTGTCAAAATGCAACTGAATTTTTAGGAATATGGAACAAATCAGAAACAGAACTTTTGACACAGTTGTGTGGTCCATCCTTGCCTCCTTTGCTTTGGTTTGCTTGGCAACCCTTGGCTTGCCTGACAACCGCTTCAGTGAACATTTTTTCCCTAACGCATAGCCTAAACCTCCCGTGGTGCATCTTGCAGCCATTCTGTTTCATTCTATCACTAGTTACTTGGGAGCAGAGACCAGCATGCACCTCCTTGCATATGCCGGTGTAGAAGGAAGGACATTGGATGGGTGGTGAGCTGTCACTTCTCCCTATCTATTTTCTTTTCTCTCTTCACTTTTCTTTTTTACATTCAGGATTTGGCTGCAGTCCCTGGAACCAGCTGCTATCAGTCTGGAAGATCTTCTTCTGGGGCCAGCAGCAGCATCTGGATGCCTGGCACAGTTCTTTGAACAGTTGTTTTGGCTTCTATTGTGGTCAGCATACAGCTGGAATTTTTTACCCTGCCTGGATGCTTTTTCTCTTTGGCTCACCTTGCATTATTTGGAATTTATATATTTCCAGCTCATGGGGGAAACGGGACTCTTTGCACTTACTTCTTATTACAGGATCCTTGCTGTTGAAATAGAGAATTGCCTTCTGTCTGTGTTTGGATGTGCTTCTTGTAGGAGAAGAACATTAAAACTTAGTCTCACCCTGAAGCTGTTGCATGCTTGCAGAGCATATGCTGGGACTATGAGTACCAAAGGAGAAGCTTTTGTAGAGGTGGTTGCAAATTTTAAAAAATATGTTTTGTATCAGAAAATCATCATTTATCCAAGCACAAAATTTTACAATGTGTATTTTTTGAAGTGGAGTTTCAGCAAGGACCTTTCTTGGGTCTAAGATAGGATTTTTGTTAGCGAGTACGGAGAGAAGTGAAAAAATCCCATGAATTACTGGTGACATCCCTTTCCCTCCCCTTCACTTGGGTATGAGTGAGCCAGGTTCAGATTCCTTCTCTACCTGATTTAGTGCTGTGACAACCTGGATGCAAGTTAGGACAGTGGAGATGTTAGACCCATAGCCCTCTGACTAGCATTTGTACCAGAGAGACAAGGAGCTACACCTGTGTCCAGGGATTCCCTGGACCAAGGGAATTTGGGAGATGAAGGAGGAGGTGTCTGTCCCCAGAATGTTAGAAAAAAATATGTTTTGTCACACTGTGGGGCAGAACTAGCTATCCATGATGCATTTATTTTTCTTTAAAAGGTCTTGTTTGTGGTCTGGGCTGTACCTAAACACTCATTCTCTTTTCATGCTTCCTTACTCTTTTGCTATACCCTTTCACCCAAGACAACTGGGGTGTGGGTTTCATGATCCTAGAAATGTGCCTCAACTTCCCCTTGCTGTGCTGAGACAGATCCTTGCCTGGCAGCAGTTTCTGTGGCTGCTAGCAAATGTGCACCCCACAGCAGGAGAAGCCAGAGGATTGCTACCAAATTAGGGGCTGCTGGCTAGGTCAGTAAAGGTACTGTGGAAATGTAAAAGACAGCTTTCATATCTGCCAGCTGCTCTGAAGAAGTATAAAGTACTTTTTGGAGCAACAGCTGTTTTCAGGGACATGGTAAAAGCAAGCAAATATTTTTTGGTTGGCTTGGGCTTTCTGTGCTTGAGGCTAGGTGGTTGTCACTTTTGGCATCTCTGGACAGCTTTGTTTGGGAGGAAAAGCATTTCATTGTATCACAAAACATGGCCCCCAAACTGCTTCAGGAGAGTCTTTTATGGAAAAGCATGAAGTGGTGCATTGGCACTAGTGGTGTGGCTGTTGCTGGGCATACAGCCATGGCCACAGTGTCTGCTGGGGGCCCAGCAGTCCCTACCCTTGCCTGGCTCCACTGTGTCCCTACTGCATGAGCTGTAAGAGAAGGAAAAGGGTTTTTGGTCTCCTCAAACTCTTGCTTCTTTGTGTAAATGGACAAAAGAGCCTCCTGGAGCTATTCTTACATGGGAAAGTCTTCTGCAGGTGATGATTTTGCATCCTTGCCACCCTAAGCCATTCATGGCAGGAGAAGGAAAGAGGGAGCTGGGAGTGAGCAGCTAGGGTCAGCTGCTGGTCCCAGCTCCCACTGAGAATAGACAGATCAAGGATTACCTTCACTTGTCCCCACTGACCAGTGTCACTTAAGGTCCATCTCAAGCAGCAGTGATCTCCCTGTCTACCCTTGGCTGCGCTCCTACGGGCTGGGAGAAAGAAGTAGGGGAAACTTGGACTCTCCCAGGTAATTTTGAGGTGCAGAGCAAAACATGGCAGAAGTGTTCATTATAACGAATAGCAATGTTCATTACACCTCTGACCTCTTGAAAATAACAGGTTTTATTTGGCTTTTGAACTGAAAAGACTGGAACAGAGATAGTTTATTTTGTGTTAATGGCAAGTAAGCAGCATTGCTCTCAAGACTTCATGTGATCTTTCCTACCTGCACTAGCTCAGTATTCCCCTTGCCTGGCAGATATGTTAACTGAAATAATAAAGGAAGATGTGACTGTGGTTACACGTGGTGCTTGGCAAGGACTCTTTGTCCTGTACGTTAGCCACAGATTATCCTTCTGCTATGTATACCATCAGTTTCTCATTTCCTCCCTTTACTCTGCATTCCAATTTCCATTCTTTTAACTTCGCTATCTTTCCCTTTGCCCAGCCTTTTTTCTCCTTGTGGTTCAGTGACTGCCATCTTCTACCTCAGATCTTTCCCTTAGCATCAGCAAGATCATGCAGACATGCCGGGTGCAGACACTTTGTACGTGCACATGTGCATTGGGATCCCTGCCCACACAAGCATGTGCACATGCCTAAGTTTGTCTGATTGGTTTTGCACCAGTAATCTAACCTAAGTCAATTAGCTTTCATTAAACCCACAACAGTCAAATAGGGCAGAGGCAAGAACCACAAACTGTGTATTTCTCCTCTTTCACCATATACTGTTCTTACTGTGTAAGTAAGATGGATAATGCCCCTAGTGAAGTTATGGCAGGGTGGGATGTTTACTGGATGACAATCGTTGTAGCTTGGACTGCTAATACCACAACAAAAATCTGCAGATCTGTTCTATGTATTTCTGTTATCATTGCTACAGGCTTTTGGGGTTTTTTAGCACAGGAGGAGTAATTTTTGAGTAATTCCTAATACACTGCTCACAACTTAAAGGCAGGATATCTGAAACTCTAATTGTGGCTCCATGCTGGAAAAGATACATTTAGTCAAAGAGGGTACTTCGGATTCCTGGATATTATCCAGAGTTCAGTCCAATAACACTTTAAACACAGGCAGGAAATAGAACAATATTAGTCCTTTCTCAGTCCAGAAGGCTGAGAAAATACAGAAGATTCTTCTTTATTTTCCTAGACAGTTTGCTTTGTGCTGCACTTCAGCTATGCTGAAGCCAGCGTAAAAAGCACCCCTTCATTTATAGACAGTTTACATTGAAAAATATCCTTCTCCAAAATCATGTTGCTATTTTTAGCTCTGTTAGTGTTGGTGTGTGAAGGGTGACTGCTGAGGACTGAACATCAATGACAATCCTAAGCTGCTGCAGTGAATGGTAATTCCTACCTGATATGTCCTTAAAAATATGCTGTTTTGGGACTTAGTAATGTGTTAATTGCAGTGTATTAAAGAGCATTAGGCCCCACTCTGTAAAGACAGATCTTGAAAGATCTGAATGGAACAGTTTGCTTAATAGCAAAAGTGGAGGAAACTGTTTTGCTTCACACAGACCTGAGTGAGCACAGAGGTAGGATGGATGGCTATGGCAGGTCCTGCCCATCCCTCACACTTTTTGCTCAAATCTTAATTTCTTTAATTCTGTGTATCTGTGAAATTTGAATATCTGTTCTGAGCAGTTCTAATCTCATAAAGTATTTAACAAGTGCAGCCTGGACTAGTTATGGGAAGCTAGATTGAGGAGGGTAGATTTAGACTAGATATTAGGAAGAATTCTTTACAGTGAGGGTGATGAGACATTGGAAGAGGTTGCCTGGGGAGGTTGTGGATAGTCCCTCCCTGGAGGTGTTCATGGCCAGCTTGAATGAGGCCTTGAGCAACCTCATTTAGTGGAAGGTGTCCCTGCCCATGGCAGTGGGGCTGAAACAAGGTGATCTTCAAAGGAAGGAATTTGGAGCGCTCCAGAACACTCCTTGGTTACCAAGTTTTTCTAAAGGAGTTGCTGTCAAAAAAATATTTTCCTCATACTAAATGCAATGTCCATCACGAATACATGTAAATTCTTAGTCCTGGTTATCAGATCAGAAATGCTGTGGGCATGTGGAGCAAATCAGTCATCCAATGTTGACTGCTTCTGCTCTTTCAAACTTTGGCGATTAACCTTGTGGCAGTAAGATTTTTGTGTGTCAGGTATTGTTTGGGCCTTCTGCAGCCCACATAAGAGCATAATGATTTGGCTTATTTAACAAAGATGCAAATGCATGTCTGCTCCTGGTCTTAATTAAACTCCTATTGCTGGATTGTCCAGGATGTGTTGCAGAGCATGGAGCTGTGACCAAAGGCACTTCCTGGACATATTTTCATAGTCTTCACCATGACTGGAGTAGGAATGAAGGTTCATACTGAAATGCAGACCAACCCTAGTAAATTTCAGATGAAAATCAATGGGGCAGGCAGGCAGCGGTGCACCTCTGAGACTTCAGTGATAAATTTCTGTCTTTATGTCTGTTTGGCTTAGAAAGAGTTGACATTTCATGCTGTGTGAGCTGACTGTGCTTCATTTCTGTGTTTGACAGATGTTTTCAGCTACCACAAACAGAATTTAAGAGAAAATAGAGAGAATAGAAGTGATCTTAGTGTGTCATCTCACTTTATTGCAAATGAGAAGTGGAAAAGAAGTATTATTTTCAGAATAATTGAGGTGTACTTCCGGACCACTGTGTTACTACATAATTGCAAGTGGTGTGGTTTAGGAATTTCAAAGGAAAAATACAATAAAATGAGAACAGTAAGAGTTTAAAAAATACTCCTTTTGATGTATCACTTTAGCCCCAGTAGTATTGTATTTTAAACCATAGCATTTTTATTTTTCTGTGTAACCGAGCTGCTACCCTGCCTTGTTTTGTTTCCTTTGTACTTTTGTCACTGCTTCTACAGAAGTAGCACAAAATATTAATCTTCTCAGCTGTGATTAAGAGTTGTTATCTCATAAAGATTTTGTTTTTTCCTTCCATTTCCACTTGCATGGTAAAGCAGTGACTGCTCAAAATCAAGACATTGTATACCAGCTAGAAAGGTTTAAACACTAAAAGGACCAGTCCTAAAACAGAAGACAGCTTTGCCATAACATCTGTTTCTTTGAGGGAAGGATTAGTTTCATTTGGGATGGAAAATATGTATTTATGGATATGAAGTTGTTCTTTTGCAGTGCTTTGCTGCATTTGCTACATTCCAGAACTACATTTTCTGTTAGTAAAGGCAGTTTAATGTCATAAAAGATCTGCTTGTGCTAGCTGGTAGATGATCAACGTTCATAATGCTTTTCATACCCCTAAGAGTTTCTTGCTGTAGTATATTGCCTCTAATCCTTTTTTAGTTACTCAGATACCCATTGTCGTAGTTTGAGGCCACGAGCTACCCAGGACTGGACAACAGAAGTGGCTCTTACTCCTTTCAGAGAGTAAGAAGGAAAGTACTGCAGACTGGAGGTTTAAAGAGAGATGCTGTTTACCAGTGCATGTATGCAAAAGGCAATCTGGTAAAATGGATGCATCAACCAGCTAAGCCAAGTCTATCAAACTAAATCCATCTAGAATCCTCCACCTGTTCCAGCCTCTGCAGGCCTGAGAGTGGACCACAACTGTGTTGTCATCACACCCCCCACCCCCCACCCCCCCCTTAGGCCTACAAGGCCTCAGCAGGCCTCATGACACCGCTCAAAATTCCTTGCTGGCTAGTAGCCACCTGCCTCACCACCCATAAGATAGGAAGGAACATGTGCTCCTCCTGGAGAGCAGAAGTGAAGGGAGAAGGGGCAGGGAGGGAAAGAGAGCCATACCAACCAGGCACTGGCCTTTAAGCTGTGATACTGGAAAACAGAACAGAGTAACAATGTTACAATATCCTGGGACGAGCAGGCCTGCCCCCCTGGGACCGGCCTTTGTAGTTTTCTTAAGGGAACCTGGGACCCCTCAAACTGCAACACCTGTATTGTTCAAAAGGGGTGCACAGAAGATTACTTTAAGCATTAAACTGATGGGGGAAAGCGCTGACAAGAAGAATGGCCGAAGAACATTTGTCCATTTGTTCCAGCTGTAGGAAGTTCTGTCAAATGGTTTTGGAAACCTTTGGTGAGATTATTGAGCTGTTACAGTCACAAACTAATCTTCTCAAGAGGAGACGTGGCCATGAGAATAGCTGAGGACTGACTGTGAGAGGAGAAGACTGTATTTACTGGTTGGACCATAGTGGAGAAGGACTCGAAAGCACTGGTAAAAGCATGGCAGGTGTGTCAGATTAAGCTTCACAGTGCTCATCGACAGTGTTGCCTTGTGCTTAAGCATATGTTGATGCCAATGGATAAGATGCAATGTGGTCAGAACAGGCCAGATAAAAAGACAGAGACAGAAGATCAGACACAACTGCACTGTTAACTTGATGAGGTAGCTGGGGCCTGGGAGAATAGCAGAGCAAAAGAGCTGTATTGGCATTTCCGTTCAGAGTAAAACTTTCAAGTGNCCTTAACTTCCAGCTGGATGAGTCTAGTCTGGGTGATTTCACAAAGTGTGGGGGGCTGGGAACTCCCGAACTATCACAAATGTGTAACCTTTCCAGAAATTGTGTATTGCCACTGGGGGGGATGAAGCACATATGTTTATTTAAAAGACCTGGCTGTACTCACTTTTAGTGCATGGATCTTTTTTCTTCTTTGCACTGTTTCTATTTATCCAATAATAGCTTCTTGGGTGGTAAACCCAGGCAAAGTAATTCTCAAGCCATGTAATTACTGATAAACTGGCAGCTACAGAAGGATTTACACACTGTTCTTGTTGGAATGATCTTAACTGAAAGGCAGCAAATTCTAGACATAGGCAGATCAACAAAAAAAAAAGCGCAAAATTTATTACTTTTGGCTCCATTTGTTGTAGTGAGTGGGTGTGAGAGAAATGTTTTCATGATTAGCTTCAGATTCAGGGCACGGCACTGGATCAGATGGTTAGCAATACTGTCTATCTTGTCTCCAGTTACTATGCTTACATTGTTTGACTACAATTAATAACTTGTTCCAGGGCATAAAACTTTATTGTTTCCATTTCCATTTTGTTTCAATTTCTTGTTTTCTTTGTGATCAGGTCATGTGTGGCTGATCTCCAACATGATGCTGGGACTGCGTGTCCATGGTTTTTATGTACTGGATCCATGGAGAAAGACAGCCTGGTCTTCCTGCAGAGAAGTCCTTATGGATGCCAGCAGGGAGGTCAGGGCCATGATGGGAGGCAGGAGGTCTACAAAGAAGGAAGGAAGGAAACACCAATCTTTGGTCCTTCTCTGCTGTCAAGACCCAGATACCTGGTTGCAATTGCCTGTATCAGCACCCTCCCCACTCCATGGCACCTCTGTGTCTCCTCTATGGATACCTTCCAGAGTCTCCTGCGTGAAAAAAAAAACTAGCTCAAAGACATTAGGTTGTAAGAAGTGATGTGATTGTTTTGCCTTTCTGTGATGTCATGGGACTCACCAAGAATCCTATCCATTTTCAGCTGGTGCAGGTGTCACCTTTTGGAAGCAAAGGTGGGAAATCTTCTTTGAGTGAAAAGAAAGTCAGAGATAAGCTCTAGTAGAGTTTCTTGGTCTTTTTTTTTTTTTTTCCCCCTCTTTTTTTCCCTCCGCCCCCAGAGATTAGTGAAACAAAGTTACATTTGTAACAAGATAACCCTAGGATGTTTTATGGTACTTCTGCAAACCTCAAGAAGATGGTGGTGATGTGCAGCACATGTACATCATCCACTTTTGAAAAGATTGAAGAAAAATCTTGCTATAGGAATGATAGAAATTCAATGCCCTGACTCTATCGTGCAAAAAATATGTGGAGAAAGCCTATTCAAGAGCTTATGAGAATTCATCAAGCACAAATGGCTGTGAGGGCAGCCTTAAATTTTGAAATTGATGGAATTTTTGCAATACAGAACATCTTAGTTAGCTTAAATGCTAGTGAGTTTCTGTCAGCATGTTAACTTCTTGCACTGGTGTCACAGTGTTTGAAAACACTGCATTATATATGGAAATATCAACTGCCCATGTGCACCCACTAAAAAATGCCCACATACAACAGCATTATAACAGGCTGGCTAAATACAGTGTAATGAGAGAAGAAGATTGTGGGTCCATAGCTTTCGTTTTTCTAAATTGCATAACTGCTTCCTAAAGTTAATCTCTTCAAGGACAGAGGATCATATTCTCATATCTCAATATAGCTGGAGTTACCCCAGCAAATCTGGAATGACTCAGGAGACTCTCCATCCCTCCAACACTCAATCTTGCAAAGCATGAGCCACCTGCTGTGATGGAAGCTGTCAGGCTGCAGTGATGGGAGTAGGGAACAGGAGGAGTGCATCCTCCAGCAGAGCCTTGCTGGGACTTCTCCAGATCGCACTGAGTGGAAGGTGGAAAAGCCAGAAAGACCAAAAACTTTAAGAGCATCAGAAATAGTGAGATCAAAGTAAATCAACTTGCCTGTCTCATTAGGTCTAATTTTCTTATCTTTTTATCCTTTCTCCCATTTAGGTGGATATATATTATATATATTGCAGCATATACACGATGCAGGAGTGAACCTCCTTAAACATTTGTGTCAAGCTAAAGTTACTAACTATTGCTGGTTGCATCTAATTTGACTAAGCTACACAGCAAAGTATTCTGTATGGAAATTGCATGCATTGATGAGCAACAGTACCAACAAGAAGATTACAAACAAATAAGGGCAACCACATACATCAGAGAGGAAAATCCTCCAACAGAATCACACTACCTGCTCCATCCTTTCCCTTTTTCCCCACTGAGGACCAGTGGTTGTCTTGCCTAGCAGAAAGCAGAGGTACCCTCGTGGAGCAAACCCAACACCTACCCCAGTAGGTGCTCATAGTGGTGCTCAAAGACTCTGCAGGGCTAAGGTGCTTGTGATTATGCTCATGGTTGTCATCTCATGGACAAAACTCTTTTCTGAATAAAGTTAGTGTGGTACTGAGCAGGAGAGAGCCTTTTGCCCCGTGCCACACACTGCTAGGTTCATGACACACCAGTGAAGCTGCAGCCATGGCTTTCTCCAAGTGCAGTTAGATACATATTGATGCTCTTTGTCTTGACTTTAAATGTCATCGAGGGTGCCTGATAGCCTGTCTTGTAATCTGCATGTAAATTAGACTCCATCTGTTCTGTCCATCCCAAAAATGACTCGTTGCCTTGGATAGAGAGTTTTGTATCATAAACTTGTTAAACAGGCCATTTTACCCGAGTGGTATTTATCTGCTTCAGCCTCTCTTAGTAAAGTCCTTGACAGTCCCTGCTTTCCTTTCAAAGGAAGGAAGCAAGCAGTGCTATTCTAAATTTTGCCTTAGCTCATTATATATTTTATGACCAGGTGGGTCATCTGAATGGTAAGGACTTTCTTCCAGGAACATTCCTTTTGTTATGTTCAGAATGAATTTATACAATGGAATTGTTTCTTACATTAGCTCTCAGTAACACTACTTTATGAAACTTTCACCTGCATGTAAGTTAAATTGTGTAAATCTTACTAGAGTATTCCTGTAAATTACTTATTAACTGAACAAAATTTACAATGGAGAAATATTTTGCCTTTGTAACTTTTCCTAAACAGCAAGTTTCCAGTAGTAGTATTCTTGCCCCACAAAATAACAGCACTGAACACTGATTCTTCAGGCTTTTTGTGTTCTAATACTGAAAATATATTTAAGGTTATAGAATCCACTTTTGCTAGATATTTTGTAACAAGTAGTGAACTAGATTTCCTGATGTCAGAATTTTTTTCTTTGTCTGGTTGTTTCAGTCTTGGTCTTTCATCTTCTAATACTACAGAATAAGAACTACAAACTTCTGCTGCCAGTCTTGATAAAAAATTATTACTTCTGAGATATGGGAAAAAAATATTCTTAGCTTCCAGTTTTACAGATGTATGATACAGCTGTTTGTCTTGTAACATGCCCCAGATTCATCCAATTAGATAGGAAGACATGACTAAAAACAGTGTCCTTGCAGCACAGCTTATAGTAAACAACATATTTTTCCATTTCTTATCTACATAGTAACAGTGCCTTGAAAAAACACCAGTACTTTCTAGGCTTGTTACCACAGTTCAGCTGTTTTGGAAATAGAACAGAAGTAAGTTTTAATATTGGCTCAGCAGCACATTCTTTATCGGCTACTACTGCAGCAACATCTTATCAGCTACCTCTGCTCAGTATGGAACTGCCTTTGCTCTCCAGCTTTAGGATGGCCTTGCGTGTTACTGGGATTCATGCTAACTGCAATAGTATTTTTTATGAAGTGAGTAGATTGGCAGTTAAGGAAAGGATCATAGGATTATGGAATAATTTAGATTGGAAAGGGCCTTGAAAAATTGTCTAATCCAGTCCCACTGCCATAGGAAGGGACAGCAGGATGCACTGCCAAGGCCAAGGTTGATCCAAATATAGGAAGACTAACCTGCTTCAGTGCCTTTTTCTGTTAGCCAAACCTATTGCCTTTGAAGGCCCTAGTACTGTCATTGTGTCATTGTCCTTTCACCCTTTGGTTTCTGATATTTCGTTCTCATTCCCCAGCTGCAGCTTTGCAGCCTGTGCTTTGGCTGGAGCCAAAGAATTCAACAAATAGAATTTTGTCTATTGCTTCTGTCCCTCAAACAGTGGTCTGTCCTCTCTTTCTACTCTCCACAATACTTGTATATGAAGTGGGTTTTTCCCAAATGTCATTTCTAGCTTGTTTCCCACTTAATAATGATTGAGATAGTGGAAAAGACAATTGTTACCACCACTTCTCTCAGTTCAGATTTTTATTTAGCTTGATATTGCCTTTTAAACAAAATTTAAAGGGAATAATGTTTTTTCAGACCTGCCGCTTACGTATCTATTAATAACTTAGTTATAATGAGTACTTTTCCTTCATTAGTATTTTAACATACTCTTAATTCTAGTTTAATACAACATTTAGACAGAAAATTTACAGTGTCATTTTCCAGAAACAGTTCAGATTTAGGCAATTCAAGAATATTAATAGCTTTATTGCATCATGGGAAAAGAAAAAGAAAGCAATCAATATTAATATGCCTGAGTGACTCTGTCTCATCTATCATATATAGAATATATGATATCATATAAAAGGAATATCCTTTTAACTGAAAAGGAAAAAAAAATAAAAAATAAAGAAGGAACTCTTTTTCTTTCAAGCTTCCTGTCTAGACTTGTAGTCAGAGAAAATCTTCAGGAACTGGCTCTTCCGTCGCTGTCTCTAGTGCCAAAGCCCACTTGCTCAGGCTGGGCAAGAGGCAGCTCCACTTGGTCTTTTCAACAGCATCTTCTGCCTCCAAGTGAAGACTCCCAGGAAAACATCACCATCTGTAATCAGATGTCCACAGGATTGCTAGGGAGAGGAGATGGTTTCTTATCTCTGGAGATGTCCCTATAGCATTTACATGGCTGAAGAAAAAAAGCGTGAGAGAGCATTTGATCCCAGTGAAGATGTTGCAATGGTATGTGGGCATCTGATAGCCTCTATGTGGAGATCCTCAAAGGGCATCTCATTATGTTGTGTTGTGTGGCTGGGGGCTTTTAATTTTATTTATGTGGACTGTTTGGGGGGTTTGCTTAAAACATCAAAGGTAAAATCCTGGCATCCTGCTGCAATCACTGAAATGTTTGCCAACAAGTTTAGTGGAATTCCAGAAATGTCAAAAAGTTTTATTCTGAAATACTATGGTTTGTATTTAAAAGAAGCACTTGCACTGTTGGTCATTTAGTGTCTTGGGCTTTGGTGATGTTCCCTGACTACTAGGACTGCCAGAGGAACCCTGCCAGCCAGATCAGTTCCTGATCAGCTCAGTCCTGGCTTTCCAGGTGTGCTGGGCTGGCTTCTGCACTTAGCTGATACCCAGATTTGGTGTAAGGGAAGGTGGATCTGGCAAGAGTTGTATTGCACTGCTTGCTAATGAGACAGCGCTTCCAGGTTGTTTGGCTCCCCCGTATCCAGTAATCACTGCTTGTCTTAGTGAGAGTCAGAGTAGTGCAAATGGGAAATGGCCATTGCCTTGAGAAGAACTCGTCCCTTCATTTTACGGTTGAATTTCCTTCATGCATGTGCTTTGGGAAATACCTTCAGATATTGCTGTCTTTCCCGGTGTCTTGGAAACCCTTCTCAGGATCATGTTTAACCCCAGGGTGGGGATTGAGCTCTTCTGCTGGTCTTTAGTCCCAGACCTAATTAGAAAATGTCACCTTGTTCCTATTGCAGCTCCTGATGGAGGCTGTGTTGTCTGCTCTCTGGGAGGTGCAAATGCTGCCCCAGCTCTCCTCTTGACAACCCATAGTGCACCATTATCTCGAGAAGATTACATGTGGATTTGCAGGTAGCAATAATGCTTAGGGAGGCAGAGCTTTTAAGAAGTTCCCATTTTTGCAACATGCAGCTGATGCAGTGGATTTTTTTAAGTTGTTTTGACATCATAGAGGAGCAAGGAAGAAAGTGGCTGATTTTCTTTCCCCCATGCCAAAGTTCTGGGAAGAAAATATGTGAAGTTTGTAGTGGTGGGAATAGGGAAGGCTTTTATCTGTTTCAGATGTGCAACTGAGACACCATGTCAGAACAAAAAGTGCAGCAAGTGGAGCTTAATCCAGATAGAAGTACATTGGGACTGGGAATGTCCTAGCAAATGAGTCTCCTACTACTCAGCCCAGCTAATTTATTGCACCCCAGTTCTGATTTTAAGGTATATTAGCCTGTGTTGTAATCATTCAGTATTTCTTTAACTCTTTGCAGGGACAACCTGAAGGAACACTACACTTGTGTTACATTCAGCTGCTCAGTGGCAGGTGGCGCGGTATTTTTGAAGGCAGTATCCTATCAGCATCCCCAGGGAGAAGCCACAATGCAACAGACAATGGCTGGAGTTAATCTGTAAACAGAAATCTGAGATATCACAGGCAGGCAAAACAGGTTGGAAATAATTAGATGTTCCAGAGCTTTTTTGGATAACCACAAAACAGAACAGAAGAGAAAAAGAGAGCTTTTAAAAATAAAATATGAAGTGCTGTGAGGCAATGCAGAAGCCCAGTGGGGAGAAAGTGAGTTTATGTCCAAATGTGCATATGCAGGATTTTTATTTATTTTTTTTTTTTACTTCATGTATTTTGCTCCAGAGCTTTTATTTGTGCATCATGTTTTTGTCCCTAATAGCCTGTCCTGCTTTTGGAAGGGGCTGATGGTTGATTTGGTCAGCAGCAGCTGATAGTTGTTATTAAACTGTTATTGATCTTACACAGGACAGAGTACACTGGAAATTAGAGGCTGTTGTGAGGGAGAGAATTATGGATGTGTCTTGGTACAATGTATTAATGCTGAGCCAGATGATTATAGGGTTCACAGACTGGAGAACATTCAAATCCAGCAGGCTGCGGGATACAGGGAAAGTGAAGTGTTTAATCCACACTGATAGAGTAGTAGTGTATTGGGAATATCTGGTTTAGGCCCAGCATCCTATTTATACCAAGTTTCCTTTCTTTCCATTTCTGAGGAGGAAAGCAATTGGACTGACCCTGGTGTTCTTAGGAACTGGCCAAATCAGGAAGCAGGGATATAGGCAAGATGGAGGCAGAGGGAGGTGCCTGCCTCAGGTAAGGCCAGGAAACCCATGCAGTTCAGTTTTTAACAATATGTATCTCAGAAGGTAATAGGAAGGAAGCTGAAAAGAGTTTATAGGAAAAGGGCTAAATTATAAACTCTTCCCCTTTCGAAAGCTAAGGATATTGAGGTTGTGACCTGACACACAATCCCAGAGAGAGATCGACTCAAGATGCTGTTTTTTCCTCCTTGTGAGGTTTTGAACATTTATTATGAAGAGGAAATGTTGATTTCTTCACTAAAAAGGCACACAGTGATTCTGGGTCTTTCTGAGAAGTTGGTCTAGTTATTTTATTGGATCCTAATTGGAAGTGTTGAAAGTGCTGTGCAGAAAGTGTAATAGCTTTTGAAGGTGCTGAAAGTCTGTGTGTGTTTCTTCAGACTGAAGTGGGATGAAGTTTAGCGATTATTTCTAGTGTCTTCTTCGCTTCCTGGGTGAGAAGGGGGCTTGCAGCAGTGCTCTGATTTTGCTCAGGGTGACAGAACTTGCCTGCCTATGTGGTGTACAGGTTTCTGTCCATCTTTTCAGCAGCAGTCCCTATCCAAATAGCAGGAACATATTCCCTTGACAGTTATGGTGCAGATGGCAATGTTGGCAGAATGCACATAGCTAGCTGTACCATGCTGGGATATTTATGTATCAGGAATGTGAGGAACAATGGCATTTGCATCAGTAGAGGTCTGGATGAAGAATGTTGGGCTGGTGGTGGTTACTGAGCT
Organism: Semnornis frantzii; assembly: GCA_013399775.1. Classification (NCBI taxonomy): domain Eukaryota; kingdom Metazoa; phylum Chordata; class Aves; order Piciformes; family Ramphastidae; genus Semnornis; species Semnornis frantzii. The sequence goes on along the minus strand of VWYK01117180.1, from coordinate 2,643 downwards.
GCAGCATGGTGCCTAGCTGCCCTTGGGAACCTAATGTCCCATGCTGCCAGGAGGTATGTGCTGCTGTGACATACATGATTGCTGTTGGCGTGTCCCAGAGGGTTTGAACCTGGCCACTACCATAGCATCTCTCAGAGGGGTAGGCTGCACAGTCATGGATGGGATGAGTATTGTGGAGCTATTGACATACGGTCTCTGCTACCTGTCTCTGATGCCTCCTCCTTCCTGTGCCTTGTATATAAAAGTCAGCCTAAGCCACTAAACGGTGCCTTGATAGACATAATCTCTGGTTTTCTGCCTGTTAGATGCATAATTATGTTTTTCAAATCCTGGTTGTTACATTTTGTTGATTCCTCCCTTGTGCAGCCCAACTGCTCTCTCCACCTTCCTTGAAGGTGTTGATTTCAAGCCAGTCAGGAAAGTTTGTAATTTCCCATCTCCCATGGCTTTTCTTTAATTTCAGGCATTTTGTCTTATAGGACATTGAGGTCAGCATTACTATTATTAGAACATTTTCCAAGCTCTCATTTAACGGATTTTCAGAATTAGACAAATAAAGGATATGCCATGAGTTAATCAGGATGTCACAAAGGGCTTGATAAATGAACAGTAGCCCAGTACAATCAAACAGGAACACTACAAGAACTCACAATAATACTGCCTCTCCATAGACAGATTTACAGAAGATGTTTCAGAAAGGTTATTTTTTTTCCCTTAGATTTTGTTTTGTTTTGTTTTTATTTTTGTTTTCAGTGTGAGGACCAGGAAGATTCTGCACTGAAGTGTGCTCAAACCCCATAAAAATACTTCTCCATACACGTAATGAACTAATCTCTGCTTTCAGCCTGCCATTTTGTTTATATTTTGTAATTATTTGTGGTCCAGCTGTTATTGCTCTATATAAATAAGAAACTAATGAAATATTGTGGTGTTTCTCATTGGATACCCTGCAGAATGTGTTTGGTTATTCTTACATGTGCCATCTGTTTTTAACAAGATGGATTAATCAACCATAACAACTGGTTTAGCAACATTATATTTTCTAAATAGATCGGTATGATAACTATGATTATATTTGGCATGAAAAGTTGGTAGATCTTATTTTTGTATATGTAGCTTTTTTTTTTTTCTTTGAAAGGAAGCAATACTTTTTTTCCTCTGAAGCATGTTACTATCGCTGGAGAAATGTACTAAATGTACATGATGTGATTTTTGTTTTATCAGGCATCCTAAAAATCTGAGACTCTCTATCAGGGCAACTCTTTGCCATTCCTGAAAGAGTTTCAAGAACAGAACAGACATAATTTAAGCCTTGTGCCATATAATAAATACACAAACTATCACGTAATTGTTTTGATATCTTTAGAGTTTCTAGTTGGATGTTGCTCTTTTCCAGTTTGTTATTGCCACCCCTTAGCTTTCAAAGATGATGTTAATTTTTTTACAGTCTTCCTAAACTCAGCTTGAAACAGATGATATCTGAGCTAGTAATTCTAGGTATAGGCCATGGATGAGATCTCAACGTTTGTTTCTCTTTTCTCATTCTCCTGTGAGCCTACATTGAGTACTTTTGCATGATTCATCATATTGAATAAAATAACCAATTCCCTGAGAAATTGTTAATCTGTGTTAGAGAATTTGGTTGACCATGAAATAAAAATGAAGTAAACAATCAGTGAATAATTCTATGTGGAAAACCAAGGAGACACAATACTGAATTTTCAAAGTATTGTCAAAGCGTCTTAGAAATTAAATATTTGGAGGGTTTCTTGTTGTTGTTATCATGAAATAATACTCAACACTGAATATAAACACAGCTTGGAGAAGAGGAGACTGAGAGGTAACCTGATCAATGTTTATAAATATGTAAAGGGTGAGTGCCAAGAGGATAGAGCCAGGCTCTTCTTGGTGATGCCCAGCCACAGGACAAGGGGCAATGGGTGGAAGTTGAGGCATAGGAAGTTTCATATAAACATGAGGAGGACTTTTTTTTTCACTGTGAGGGTGACAGAACACTGGAACAGGCTGGCCAGGGCAGGTCGTAGAGTCTCCTTCTCTGGAGATATTTAAAACTCACCTGGATGCATTCCTGTGTGATCTGGTATAGGTGATCCTGCTCTGGCAGGGGAGTTGGACTGGATGATCTTTCGAGGTCCCTTCCAGCCCCTGACATTCTGTGATTCTGTAGTTTCAGAAGAACACACAGAAAGTTTCTATACAGGCAAACTATGATTTCTGACTTTTTCCAGTTTTCATATTGATTCAGAAAAATTTATGGCATGATATGTTGTGTCCCAATGCCAAAGAGTATTGGAATTGTATTGGAGAAAGACCTTGGGGTCCTGGTTGCAATGATGAAATTGACATAAAGGGTACCAGGGTAATTAAAAGGGAATTCCAAGCTCTGGGTCAACTGATTGATGGAGTAGGAGCACAGGTGGTGTTCTGNGTAGGAGCACAGGTGGTGTTCTGCTCAGTCCCCACTGTGGCAGGGATGGACACTGAAAGGTATGGGAACACCAGCATTATCAATAAGTGGCTCAAGGGCTGGTGCCTGAAGCAAAAGTTTTGGTTCTTTGACCATGAGGCAACCTTTACTGCCCCTAGTCTGCTAGACTCAGACAGAGTCCAACTATTGAAAAA
>VWYK01117179.1:2924-21848 GCA_013399775.1 Semnornis frantzii | reverse complement strand
AAGCAGTTTATATATGTGAGTTTGGTGAAAAAAATCACAGACAGTGAAAAAAAAGCAGTTTACATATGTGAGTGTAGTTGAAAAATCAGTCAGTGAAAAAAAGTAGTTTATATAAGTGAGTGTAGTGAAAAAAATCAGCCAGTGAAAAAAAAAACAGTTTATATATGTGAGTTTAGTGAAAAAATCACAGTCAGTGAATAAAAGCAGTTTATATATGTGAGTGTAGTGAAAAAATCACAGTCAATGAATAAAAGCAGTTTATATATGTGAGTTTAGTGAAGAAATCACAGTCAGTGAATAAAAGCAGTTTATATATGTGAGTTTAGTGAAAAAATCACAGTCAGTGAATAAAAGCAGTTTATATATGTGAGTTTAGTGAAGAAATCACAGTCAATGAATACAAGTAGTTTATATATGTGAGTGTAGTGAAAAAATCAGAGTGTAGTGAAAAAAAGCAGTTTATATATGTGAGTTTAAGCACAGGCCTGCTAAATTAGCACAGAAGCATTGAAACAGTCAGGTTTTGCTTGTTTCCATGGCCTTCCCCTGGTGAAAATTGATATTTTATTTAACTGTGCAAAGCAAGATGAACTCTGCCATTCAGAGCCCACACTCAGAACAGCTAATTAGTAGGCAGCTTTCCTTTACAATCAAGGTCCAAGTCTTGTTTTTCTAACACAGCAGTCCAAGAATTACAGTAAAGAGAGAGTGCTGGAGAGACACTTCATCAAACCCTTCTGTTCTACAGGCTTTGTTGCTTAGGAATGGTGGTGATGATCTCCAGAGAAGGGCTCCTGCCTGGAGAAGAATCTCACACTGCTCACATCCCTGGTACACAGCACACACACATTGCAGATTCAATAACTGTAATCATTTCTTCAGCAGGTGGGAAACTTCTGCAGAGCCATCCAGAAGCATTTCCTAAACATCTGTTGAGTTTCATATCTGCCATACTTCAGTTTCAACTTAGACTAATGGACAAGTGCTAGGACATAGGAGAAAGAAGAGTCCTTTTTTTCTGGTGGTATTCTCTGGAGCAGTCACCAGTGTACTAAAAGCAACATGCGTCTGCTGCTCTGCAGCATGCTTGTTTCATTTTCTCCCCTGCTCAGTGTGGTTACTACCACTACTAAAACATCTACTATGGGAAATGTTTCTTTTGTTACTGTGGTGTTTATGTGCTTAGGCAAGGTCCATCTTCTGAGATCCTACTGAAATATGCAGCCAGAGAGAAAAAAGGACACGCAAAAGTAACCCAGAAAAACAGTAATGGAGAAGTGAGTTTCCTCTCCAGTTGTGTGGCTAATGTGGTTGTTAGATACAGCTCCTGCAGAGGAAGACAGCCAAGCACCAGCTAGGGAGATCAAAGTTTCCTTTTCTTTCTCAAAGGAGGAAGCACTATCCAGCAGTCAACTATCAGACCAGGTGATTAGCAGTAAATAATCCTGCTTTTTCAAGTAAGCTTGCACATATTGAACCTCTTATGTAGACAGCTCCCTAAAATCCTGATGGAAATACCTCATTAGCTGTTGGTGGTTAAAGGAAGGCTCCTAGGATTTGCAGGCTTTTGAAAAACGATGTGATGGGAAGGTTTTATGAGTTGATGTATAGAGGAAGATCCCTAAACTGAGCTACAAAGAACCTTGGATAGTTTAGAAGATGCCTAATATGATAATGGGGAGGTCAAGATGCTTTGTTTCAGCCATGAAAGCTACTTTCTTATTAGATTTTGAGTGATTAAAAGTCCAGTAGAATAAAGTAAGAAAGCAGGCTGGAAGTACTTGGAGAAAAAAGAGAGCTTCTGATCTGTCTGTGATAGAAGACAACTAACCCCATGTCACTGGTCTACATCAAACCAGGATTTCCCTGAGCTTAACAAAAACTGAGGAGAGAACAAATCAGAGAGCTCTTTATACTTGCATTGTCTTGCACTGCAAGGTAGCATGGAAGAGAGATGAAAAAAGAAGGGGGCCAAAAGCAAACCTGGTGACATCCTGAGTTAGCAGGCAGCTGATCAAATTTACACCTGAAGAACAGGCTTCTCTGATAAGAGTGAAATTTGTGCACTGTGAATTGGTATGAATATTAAGCAAGGCCAGATAAAAACACATCTCATTTCTGAGCACAAAAAAAAAAATCATCATCTTATTTCCTCTGAGATGTGTGGCAAACGTGACTTTTATTCAGCATTTGGAAGGCAGAATGGATGATACTGCACTCCTCAGCAGTGTAGTTATGCAGTTCAGTGGGGGGATGAAATGTCATGATTTCATCAACAGGATAAAGACCAGGAAAATAATCTAATCACTGTTCTCTCTTGTTTTCAGTCATCACTGAGGATGGAAAAGAGCAGGAGAGGAAGATTAATGTTAAGGCTTGATGCGGATATGGGTCGGTAGCCCACAGCTTTCCTGGTTTTCCTAAGTACTGACATCTTTCAGCACCAAGATCTCTGAGAATGAGGGAGTGACTGTAAATGACGCCTGCAGTTCCCCCAGCAAGCAGCCGTGGGATTGTGTTTGTGCTTGCAGGTGACACCCAGACAGGGTCAGGTCTGCTCTGCTCTCAAGAACGTACACAGGGTAGCTCTGTGGTGCCTGTGCGTGGGCAGCCCTCAGCTGTATTTTTGTCTCTGTTAGGCTTATTTAGGGCTAGGTTCAAGCTAACCTTTGAAAGCTTGTGTGTCATGTGTGGCTGGACTGTCCCACATTGTTCCACAGCCATGCCACACAGCCACAATAGGATAGAGAAGCAACCTGAACTTGGGCTGGATTCAAGCTCAGACTCTCAGGTACTTCCCAGGTGTCGCTTTGCAGCTACAGCATTGCCAAGGAGTCCCATGCTCCGGGAGGGCCATGAGCCACTAAGGATAGGCCATGGGAAGCAGGGCTGTGCCAGGCTGTGTCTCACTGGGTATGTTTTCAGGGGAACATGTTGTCTGAACGCCTACGCCACTATTCCAGGCACTAGGCATGGGGAATTAATTACAGGCATTCGGTGGTACCCAAACGAGTCACTGATTTCAGCAGCCACATAGGATGCCTTCTGCTTTCACACAGAGGGGAGGCACCACCTCGAGCTGGAGGTGATCTCTCTGCATTTTGGAGATCCCTGGTGCTACACCTGACTTCCACCAACGTGTCCATGTGGAGAGTCAGATATATAATCTGCCACAGTGCTCTCATGTGAACTGCTAACAGATGGCACTTTTGCTGTCTAAAATATGCGCCTGGAGCTGGTTTCTTTCACACTTCTCCCACACACACACACTTTTGGAGGGGTTTTTCATCAGTTATTCACTCTGCAGCCTCAGGTTGCCATCGAGTCTGAAAGTCACTGCACAGTCCAGATGCTCATGAATTTATCATGCTACCTGTTCAGCCTCTGGCCTAAAGATGAAAAGCTTCTTCTGGGTTTGTTTCAGTCCTAACAATGTAACTGTACAACACATTCATGTTTTGCCTCTGTCACCATGCCAGCGATGACAAGGACTTACAAGGGCAGGGTGGTGAGTCATAAAGATACCTCACAGCACATCTAAGAACAAATCCAACTCTTAAGAGAAGTTAGGCTGGACATGGAAAAAAGCAATTTAAAGCTCAGAATTTGGGTTAAAAAATAATCTCAGTGATCGTAAATCCCCTAAAGGTAGGGTAGAGCTGGCTTCTTTAGAAATTAATAGCTGTGGTTTATCTGGGGAACATTAGCAGCACTCTGTGGGCACAATTTTGGTACAGTGGAGGAAGACCTGCATTCTGTGCTGCTCATCTATGTCATTCCTGCATGTCCATCACAACCAGACCAAGGTGTGGGGAAAGCAAGACACCTGTTTTTCCTGTCAATGCACCCTGCTTACAAATCACTTACTGGAGAAAGCTTTCTAGATGGAACAATGGTGCTGCTCAGCATGACCTGAGCTGTACTGCCTGGCAGAATCTGTGGCCCTGTGAGGTGTGCAACAAAGGAAGGTGAAAGCTGTCACAGGAAAGCCACAGGCAACGAGTTATGAAGCAGTCTGGGGAAAGAGTGGGCAAAAGAAGAGATAAAAAAGCCACGGCAATGCTGGTGCCGTTGCCTGTAGCAGAGGATTGCAAACCCAGGGCATTCCCTGCCATTAGTGTAAGAGGAAGGAAGGGAGGTTTCTGCTAGGACATGAGGAAGGATGAAACAGCACTAAGTGACCACACTTTTCAGGATTTCCTATCACTGCCCTCGCCTCCCACACCGACTTTGCATTTGACTTTCCATTCCAGCTCCGCCGCTTCTTGCTCCTGACTCCTTTCCCGTAACCAGAAACCAAACAAGGCTCCAAGCCCTCCTCTCCAAGGTGGGAAAATTCCCTTTAGCCCACACTGCTGAAGAGCCTTCGGGCAGCTCTGACGTGTGCTCATGTGATGTTTAAAGCCCCAACAAACATCTGACGTTGTCAGAGCATGTGCAGATGAGTTGAAACCCTGAGGCAACCCGAGACACTATTTGTCGAGTCTCGAAAACTGTTTACTATGAAAACATAGAAGTGCTCCATGGAAATCTAATGTTCTGCTTTACATCACATGAACACTATGCCACTGTTGCTGCTTTTTTCCTGTTTAATCTGTGGCACTTATAAATCATTTACTGAATAAAGGTTTCTAGAAGGAACAATGGTAATGTTTGCGCTATCAGCAAAGACCTGCGCTGCACCGCCTGGGCAGAATCCCTGCTGTCTGGGGAGCTATGAGATCAAACCTGAGTGCTGCCATAAAAAGGCAAAAAGATGTCTTGATGATTTCTCTGCCTTTTGTATGCTGCCATTTAAAAGGCTTGAAGGTAATTTCTACAAACTTTGGCAAACCTTTGTCCCAGTCAGGTGGAATTGATGGAACATTTGAATCAGACACCAGATGAGTTGTTGTCTTACGTGACATTATCCACAAACCTGTGGATTTTGGGAGCAGGCTGAGGGACCTGGGGCTGCTTAGGCTGGAGAAGAGAAGACCGAGAGGAGATTTGATAAATGTTTATAACTATCTGAGGGCTGGAGGTCAGGAGGGGGGGACAGGCTCTGCTCACTGCTGCCTGGGATAGGACAAGGAGCAATGCATGGAAGCTGCAGCACAGCAGGTTCCAGCTCAACACAAGGGGAAACTTCTTGACTGCAAGGGTCCCAGAGCCCTGGCACAGGCTACCCAGAGAGGCTGTGGAGTCTCCCCTGGAGCCTTTGCAGGCCTGTCTGGATGTGTTCCTATGTGCCCTGAGCTAGATTGTCTGGTCCTGCTGTGGCAGGGGGGTTGGACTGGATGAGCCCTTTGGATCCCTCCCAACCCCTGACATCCTATGAGCCTGTGATCAAAATCAAACTTTAAATACATCAATATATCAAACTTAAAATATAACCAAACACTTTGCATTATTTTTTTGTGCGGCTGCTGGGCCTCATATGGTGAGGTTAGCAGAGAAGAATCAAGATTCTCGAGTGCCCTCTCCACTCACAGCTTTGTATTTGGGGGATGTTATCCCTTTCTTTTTATCAGTTGTATAAAGGAGTTACATCTGACCTCAGCACCACCCTGATACTCAGTGCAGCCATTAGAAAACTTGGGAAGGGAAGGAATGCTGCTTTTCTACTATGCTATCAGGGAATTTCAGCGGACGTGGTGTTTCCTGCATCCCCTTCTGCAGAGCTGTCCCTTCAAAGGTGTGTGTGTGTGTGTGTCGATCCAAAGCTGAGCTGTGCAACATCTCCTCTGTGTAACATCTTTCTCCAGGGCTCACCCGAGGGCTGTAGTTCTTGAGGATGCTGCTGTGTTGTTTCTGAGACTATTCAACTGGTTTCAAGGGTCTGGGATTTTTTACAGAAACCACAAGGAATGTAAATCTGCATTCTTTTGAGAGGAGTCATCCAAGATGATTGCTCATGGTTTCATCGAGGGGATGGCTGGGAGGGAGATCTAGCAAAGTGTATTAGGAATATTGCAAAGGTTCCATCAGAATGGCAGGCAGAGACCACTTAACACCTCAGGGGCTGTTTGAGGGCTCCAGGGTCTAACATCGACTGTGAAATAAAGCTGTTTCAGAAAGGGCTGACCTGTAGGTACAGCCCTTGGCTGGAAAACAAGCTGCAAAGTTTAGAAAAGATACTACTCTGATACAAGGTCCTGTGCTTCCCTGCACAGGCAGGGGAAGCCTTTTAGAGATCCAGTCCTGTGGATTTCCCTTCTGCATAATTTGTTTTCCTCACGAATCTCCAGCCTAAAACAATAGAGGAGTTTCCAGCAATAGGGGGATTTTCAGCACTCTGAGCTTAGTCATTTCCTATTACTCAAAGGAAGAAAATGTGAAAAAGTTCCAATTTAGAAAGGCTCTGGCTGATGGTCCAGCCAATATTTATGTGTCTGCTTTCACAAAGTACTAAAGCTCAGAACAGCAGGAGTGCTGCCTCTCTGAAAATAACATGATCTCTTAGAACAATTGTCCAAACTGGGATAGTAAATAGCTCTCAGCATAGCATAACTGGCAGGGGCTGTTGGAGTTTCCATGGCAACACAGAATGTTGTCCTGAATTTATTTTCTTTTTTTCCTTTGATATTAAAGGAAAACCTTTTAAACAGTTCCAGTGTTAGAGCTTAGACTGTAACTGCTACTGCTACACATCTACCCAAGTGCCTAAGAATCCCTTTGCACAGGCTAGAAGTGGCTGCAGCTTGGGGTGTGCAAGCACATGTTTAACAAAGACTTTGTGCTAATGCTGTGGCTTGTATTCAGTTCAGTTTAGCTATGGTTGAGCATTGAAAGCTTCACTTAGAGAGTGGAAATTTTACATCCCATTCCTGTAGCTCTCTCTTTATCATTTTCTCTGCCTGGAATACATCTAAGAAAAAGGAAGTCATTATTTGCAGCAATATTTCCCCGGGAGCTCCTTGAACCTAAGTCATATCTCAGCTTATCTAGGTCCTGTTTGACTCTGTTCAGGTCACTTCTGTAAATCAGAGTCTTCCTCCTTTCTGCCAAAATGATGAAGCAAAACTAGGCACTTTCCACTTCTATAGCTGCTCTTCAGGAAAAAAAGTCTTGCTAGACATCCCAATGATAAACGAGTAATACTTGAGGGAAATACAACTCTTTAATTTCATAACTTTCTTTTTTTTTTTTTCCTATACTAGTTCTAGAATCTGTTTACCCAAATAGAGTTTGTGCTGGTTTGAGGCTAACTGGAATATTTTAATGGAGAAAATTAAATTCTAGGCTGTGAAAGGCAAACACTGGTGATGTCTGCTTCACTCATAGGCTTGCTGAGATGTATGAGGTTAAGAATATAAACATAGATAAGACACAGGCACTCTGGGGCTCTCTAGCTTCTTGCCTTCTCCTCTCTGATAACCTAACTAACCACTTTCCTTCTAACCTCCCTTGCCCATCCTCCAAACTCACCTTGCACATAAGAGAGACCCTGGAGTAAGGCAGAGGAGTGGGAAGAAAGTGGAAGGGTGGTTGGGAGCCCCTCCTGGGGTCTCTGATTGCTGGGAGGGGAATTGTGTTTCTGTATTCCCTTTAACTTGTCTATGTCTGTAACTATTCCTGTCTGTTGTGTATATCTCTGCTTGTACATTGTGCTGAGCTGTAAAGAGAGCTTCAGTCCTTAACTTCCAGCTGGCTGAGTCTAGTCTGGGGGATTTTACATAGTGTGGAGGGGCAGGGAACTCCCAAACCATCATGGAGCTCCATAAACTTTGAACAATAAAACAGTTAAAAATCCCTCTGCCGAGATTGCAGGAGCATAAACAGTCACCAGAATGACTGAAACTATGAGGTAAAGCAGGATGAACATATTACAACTTGCCTGATAAGGCTTTTTCCTACAGTATGCCCAAACAAGCTCAGAAGAGCTGACTCAGGGATGTCCGTAAGAAACTTTTTCCATATCAGCATCTTATCATCTGATGCCTGCAAAGCACATGTCCTAAAACAACAACAAACATTCTTTCACAGTTCTAAGCAGCCCTTGTTCTTGAATCAGATGATAGTTATTTGATCCAGGCATCCTGAACCAAAATAGCCCATGTGTTTTCCTTTCTGCAGTTACAGCATGTTCTAGAAGCTGTGAGCTACTGCAGATGTGGAAAGCAACTAAATACACCTCTGTTAGTAACTAAATACACCTCAGCTATGAGGACAGGTTAGGGGAGCTGGGGTTGTTCAAGCTAGAGAAAGGAGACCTTAGAACTGTCCCAGCCAAGGGGGAAAGAAATTGTTTCTTATGTCCAACTTAAACCTCCCCTGGCACAGCTTGAGGTAGTTTCCTCTTGTCCTATCACTTGCTAGTTGGGAGAAGGAATTGACCTCACCTCACTCCCACCTCTGTTCAAGGGACATCCTACAGGAAGGCTGCAGAGGGACTTTTCATCAGGGTGTCTAGGGACAGGCCAAGGGGGAACAGTTTGGAGCTGAGGCAGAGCAGGGTTAGACTGGAGCTGAGGAAGAAGTTTTTCAATAGGAGGGTGGTGAGAGTCTGGCACAGGCTACCCAGGGAGTCTGTGGCTGCCTCCTGCCTGGGGGTGTTAAAGGCCAGGTTGGATGAGACCTTGAGCAACTGAGTCTGGCTGAGAGGCATCCCTGCCCACAGTGGGGAAGGTGGAGGAGAGGATTTCTAAGGTCCCTTCCAACCTGAGCCATTCTAAGGTTCCATGAAGCAATGCAATACCATTTGGTTAGCTATCAAGAAATATCTCAAAATCAACAAAATAAAGCCAAATTTGATAAAAAGAGTCATCATTAATGTAGCTATTATATGACTGAAACCCAGAAATGTATGGTAATAGAACAAGAAAGAGAAGCCCACATCCAAAACAATCAGCTTTTTGCACAGTGGGAATTGCCTGTGGGATGCTCAGTGTTGCAATGCCTGTTGTAATAAGAACCAGTTCCTACGTTGATGTCAGGTGCTATTACACTGGAAATAATAAATATTACTTAACACTCACCCTTCAGATAAATAAAATTTGAATTATAATTTTACTATTTCACCCCATTGAGATGATTTTTGTTCTCTTGGCATAGCCCAGGAAAACAGAAACAGCCTCAGTCCCTTCAATTTTCTTGCACAGACCAGGCTTAATCATTATGTTAGCCACTGAAGAGTAGGAGCACTGATTTCATGTTGCATTTCAGAATTGTAAGCAAGCCACAGACCCAAATATTCCCCATTGAAGATAAAAGAGGTTCTTAACATGGAATTCATTTAACTTAATGCATCCTGTCAAAGCTGTTTTTAGAAGTACACTACAAGAGAAATCAGCACTTCCGGAAGGTCATCTGAAGACAATTAACACAATCTGGTAGAATTCTAGAAGTGTCTGAGTTTCTCTGTATTGTCTGCAGAGAATGATAGGGGAACTTTAAGCAGATGATGTGAGGAGAGATACGTCCAAGAGGTGTTGGATCAGGTTGAATATATGACGGTGACATACTTGTGGTGTCTTCTTCATAGAATCATAGAATGGTAAGGTTGGAAGGGACCTCAAGGATCATCCAGTTCCAATCCCCTGCCATAGGCAGGGACACCTCACTAGCACAGGTCACTCAAGGCCTCATCCAACCTGGCCTTGAACACCTCCAGGGAGGGAGCAGCCACAGTCTCCCTGGGCAACCTGTGCCAATGTCTCACCACCCTCACTGTCTTCTTCTCTGGAGACTTTCAAAATCCATCTGGTTGCATTCCCGTGGAACCTGCCCTCAGTGATCCTGCTTTGGCAGGGGGGGTTGGACTCAGTGATCTCTGGAGGTCCCTTCCAACACCTAAAATTCAGTGATGCTGTGTCTTGTTCCCATATCTTAAGAGCCTGCACTTCTAGAGAACACAGAAAAGTTGGTGAGAGACAAAATGAAAAGCTGAGACAAAAGAAGCTTAACAAAAAATATATTTTGTATTAAAAAAAAAACCCAAAACCCAGTGTGCAGCAAGAGCAACTAGAGTTTAACAGCTTCTTGTTTGGAAAACCAAAATAGCCTACCCTTGTGCAATGGTCCTTTCAAAGTTATGACAATAAAACTTGAGAGTGCCATCCCTGTCACATCATCACCTCCATACAACAGAAAGCAGTTTTAACTGCCATCCCCTCCCACACTGCAACCTTGTATGAATCCTCCCCCAGTCCACGTTTGTTTAGAACACATTTTTATAGCAAAGAAGGCAGCTCAATAACGTGCAGTGATTTATCTTGGGAATACAGACTCAACTGTGAGGAAAGCAAGATGGCAGGGAAAGAAGAGATCTGGACCATCTGGGTGAAAATATGTGGCTTTTAAAAATGGTTACTGGAAAGAAAATTGACATCTAGCTGGAAGTGAAAAGTTCTGAATTGAGCTGAGGCTTTTGTCACTCCCTCACTGACTTTGTTCATGGCACTGATGGTTGTTTTTCAGAGTCACATGGTGCCCACCTCTTTCTCACAGTCGAGGAACTGAGGAACAGGGCTAAAATTTGGGTTCCCCCATCTGGAGATGTGTAATCAACAACTATTTAGCAGCTGTGGAACAAGCACTGATGGGTTCCTTAGTTATCTTTGCCTTATAAGAAGCCATTGAAACAAAGTGTTAACAGAACTGCTACAGTACCACTTCCCTTTCTCACCTGTGCTATTTCTGATCATGATATGAAGACAACAATAAAAATAAGAGTCCCCTCCCTGAAACTCAGGAGCTTTACTCACATACAGTGTTCAGTTAGCTATATGAAAACTTTTGTTTCCTTGTTCAACGTTAACAATGTTTATGTTCCTACTCAGAGAAACACCAAGTGAAAGATGAATTGTTACTGATTACAAATGAAGTTAGAAGCTTCCCAGTGCTGAGACAAAAGGTAGGCTTGTGTATGTCACTGCAAAGGTAAAGAGGAACAGGTTTATCATTAAACCAATAAACATTTATTCTGTTCTGGTTTTTTTATGGCTTGTTATTGCACTGAAACTCATCTAGTATTTATCAGGTGATAAAAAGGACAACCCAAGCTGCTCTTTACTGGAAAACTGAAGCTGTAGCTGATATCAAGTAGGCCTGCTAGGTGGGATAGTGCCAAAGACCTTCAGAATACAAATGAAATCCAGAGTTCTTGTGACAAGTGAAAATTGTCCTTTGGTATTGTTCAAAACACTAAGCTGAATTCTGGTACAATTCATGCTGATGTTCTAAGACACTCACATGGAAGTCAGTGACATTGCAGTACTCTTTCTCTACAAACAAAAGGTAACTGAGAAGATGATAGAAAGTGGGACCCCCACCAATGGGTGGAAACAGAAGTCTCTGCTTTTCGAAGCTGCATCTTCATTTGCAGGCCAAGAAGTTACCAGGAGGTGAAACACTTCACAGCAGCTACTCACACAATGCTGGGCCTGTCAGGTCACACAATTTAGCCCTTCAGCACTGCAGTTTGCATACTTTCACTTTGGCCCTTGGTCAGCTTTGTCCATATTCAGCTACGTTTTCCTCCTATTTAATTCCCTCAATTCTCTAAAAGGAGTTGATCAGGGTGACAATTTTGCAGTGGCTTAGCTACCAAGAGGAAAGTATCAATCTGCAGTGAATTTTTCTTCCAGTACCCTAGTGTGCCTGCCATAAGCTGTCAGATCTGAGAGCAAAAGTGTTTGGGTTAAAATGAGGTTTCATTTCTATAAAACCCAACAAAATAAACCAAATGTAGTGGAAATAAGAAGATAATCATTGTAGAAATCTGATATGTTTAAAATAGCCTAATGGAGTCTATGGGAGTTTATATCTCTTGAAATATTAGAGAATCATTCCCTGAAGACAAAATAATCTCCAAAACATCCAGGAGCTGCTCACCTCACCACGTGTGGGAGCAGAGCACTGTCCATGAACTCAGTCCCTCAAGTCTCAGGTGAGACAGAGCTGAGGAAAAGGCAGAGCTGTTGCTTCCCACTGCTATCCTCCAACACCAAGCAGAGCTTTTGGGACAGGAGGGGAAATCATCTGTTTGGGTGATATATGATAAAGCTATGTGATGGTTTGGGAGTTCCCTGCTCCCCCACACTTTGTAAAATGGCCCAGACTAGAACTCAGCTGGCTGGAAGTTAAGAGATGAAGCTCTGTTTACAGCTCAGCACAATGTACAAGCAGAGAAATACACAATAGGAATAGCTATAGACATAGACATAGACAAGGTAAAGGTAATACAGAAACACAACTCCCCTCCCAGAAATCAGAGACCCCAGGAGGGGCTCCCAACCACCCTTCCACCCTCTCCCCACCCCTATACCTTACCCCAAGGTTTGGCTTATGCAGAAGGTGAGTTTGGAGGATGGGCAAGAGGGGATTAGAAAGTGGTTAGTGAGGTTACTCAGCAGAGAGGAGAAGCCAGAAGCTGCTAGACAGCCCAAGAGACAACTGTCTTATCTGTGTTTATGTTCTTAGTTTTATCCATCTCAGCAAGCCTATGAGTGAAGCAGACATCACCATTGTTTTCCTTCCACAACCTATAATTTTCTCTATTAAAATATTCCAATTAGCCTCAAACCATCACAACCTATCTGAATCCATCCCAGATGCAAGGAGTAAGTCAAGATTCAAAGTGTCAACCCAGTGCCAAAATGGTTAAACCCCACCCACAGCTAAGGTGGATTTTAATACATGAGGAAACCTCTCCTGATGTGTCTCTGGAATGATATCTTGGCAGCAAAACTATCAGTCCGTTTGGAAATCTGCAGCAGCAGAAAGCCCCTTCAGAAGGCAGTCTGATGGAAAACCATGGTAGCTTTTTAAAGTTCTGGTTACCACTGAAAGCTGAGTAAAGTTTCACAGCCCAAATAAAAAGCCACGAAACAAATCTCTTGCCTGAGGGACTTCCCTGCTCCAAATATCAAAGTCTTTCTGAAAACAATAAATGTGAAACTGTAGTCAGGTTTTACTGAGAATAAACTGTTACAAACCATCACTTCCTCTCTCTTGCTTCTCTTCCACAAAACCCCGAAGTATTAGCTAAATGTATGTAGACTCACATTGCTCCCAAAGCAGCTGAAGTGGAGGAGGTGTTGTACAGAGTTGAGAAGGAAGTAAAGGAGTCAGAAAAGTGGAGGAAAATGTAAAACAGGGAAAAGAAACAAAGAGATCTCGGTCCGGGGTTTCCCCTGTCCCCAAGTTGTTGCCATGAGGACTGGTTAGAAAGAGTGAGAGCTGTGCAGTAGCCCTCTTGGAGTTACTGATCTCTCTTTCCAGCACCCAACAAAACCAGGAGCTGGGGCTGCAGCATACTGAGGATGCAGCTGGGGGAAGCAGTGCCTCCCTGTGCCTCTGAGTATTCCAGCCAGCAGACTACACAGCTGGCAGACAAATATTAGAGAGGTAAGACAGTGCTCCTTGAGAAAAGGCTTCTCAGTACCCAGCCGACCTTCTGTCTGCATGCTGGCCCTCTAGTTTCTGAAAAACATAGACAGCCATATGCCCTTTGGAAGGGGTTCACAGCCAGGAAGTGTAATTTGACATCATGTATAATACTCTGTTGGATTTCCCATCCCATTCTGCACAGAAGCTGTGCTTAGGAAGGGAAAGGTTGCTCACCACTATCAGCCTAACATCATTTGTTAACTTTTCTTGGTTGCATCTGTAATTGCTTGAATAATTTTGAAGGAAGATTTCTGCATACTGTTTCTTTTCTGTATTCAAAGAGGACATAAAGATCAGAGTAGTTTCTAATGCCTTTTAGTCTAAGAGAAACCTCCTTGGGCTTAGTCCTAGTTCATAGAATCATAGAATGCCAGGGGCTGGAAAGGACCTTGAAAGATCACCTGGTCCAGCCCCCCTGCCAGAGCAGCATCACCTAGAGCAGATCACACTGAAATGCAGGCAGAAACTCAGCTGGGTGCTGAGAAGCCTTTCCTCAAGGAGTACACACCTCCAGAGAGGGAGACTCCACAACCCCCTTGGGTAGCCTGTTCCAGCGCTCTGTCACCCTCACAGTGAAAAAATTCTTGCTCAGGTTCACATGGAACCTCCTATGCCTAACTTCCAAGCAGAAAAGACAAATGCTTGTGAATTTCTTCTGCTCAAGAAGTCTGATTTAGTATGAACACATTCCTTAAGCAGAGCCAAAAGAACAACTCATGATCAAACTTGTGAATACCCTTCTCTCCACATACACAGAACTCTCTGTAATGCTACAAATGAGAGAGAATTCTTCCATGCCCCACAGGAAAAATATGACAGCTGATTATGGGAATTGCCCATTACCAAACTACAACTGAGTAAATACATCAAATGACTCTCAGAGAACAAGAGGCAAGCCAAACTATGAAAAACAGGTATCTGGCTGCAAGCCTTCTAAATCAGCTTACCCAATTCCTTGAGCTATGTAGCAATACCCCTGTGTAAGAGGAGCTGTAAGACCTCATTTGTGCCTTAAAAAATGATGGGAGTTTACATTTCCTTGTGTGGCCTGTCACTTCTCACACCATCACACAACTGGCAGGGTTGGAAGGGACCTCGGGGGTCATCCAGTTCCAACCCACCCTGTGCCATAGGCAGGGACACCTCCCACTAGTACAGGTTGCTCAAGGCCTCATCCAAGCTGNTCTCCTGGAAGCCTTCTCTTCTGCAGGCTGCAGAGCCCCAACTCTCTCAGCCTGTCCTCATAGCAGAGCTGCTGCAGCCCTCTCAGCATCTTGGTGGCCTCCTCTGGACCCACTCCAACAGTTCCATGTCCTTCCTGTGCTGGGGGCTCCAGAATTGTACACAGTTCCATTCCCCTTGGTGCTATCACTACCCAACACCCTAAAAAATCCCTCCCCAGCTTTCTTGTAGGCCTCCTTCAGATACCAGGAGGCCACAAGAAGGTCTCCTTGGAGATTTTCTCATGAGCAGTGTATGAGGCTCTTTCTGTAACCTTTCCCTGATAGTCTGGAGATGTTTTTTTTTTTTTTCTAAAGAAAACCTTTCCTCTCAGATCTGCTGCAGGAATCTTTCTCCCACCTATCTGCATGCATCAATCTGTATTCAAAGACATCCACATGGAGACCCTGTGGAAAGCTCCATGCTCTCCTGAGCCTCCAGTTTTGACAGGAGGATACTTCTCTTAAATTATTGCAGCTTGGCTGCTCTAAAAATGCAACATAAATACCATGGAGGTATTACTTGTGTATAATGAATATGAGAATGGGCAGCTTTGCTTAGCCATGCTTAAGCTGCTGGAAAAGCTAACATTTGCACTCTCCTCTGCCTGCTACCAAAATATTTCCCCTCTGATCCTTATGAGTATGATCATCCTACAGGAAAAAATAATAAAAACCAAGCAGCTAAGAAAATTCCTGCAGAAAGCCAACATTTTACCAATGGGAAGGTTCTTTCAGCTAAAGAGAGAGGCAAAAATGCTCAGCTTTCAGAAGAGTCATGCAAAGACAGAAATAAAGATCAATAGTGAAAAACACATCCCTTCAAGGGATGACAAAAACAAGAGTTAGTGCTTTCTGGCTCTATGCAGTCAAATCCTACAGCTAAATCTACCAATGTTACCCTTCTCATTCATTTACCTCATTAATCATTAAGAGAAACTCTGTAAGGTTCATGGTCTCTAACAAATGGCCTCCAAATCAGGCTTGATCTAATTAGCAGACAAGCTTTATGATTTAGTTGTAATGGACTTCCTATTTGAGATAATGTCCTCTCATTCTGTTGCCAAAATAACCCACACAGTGTCTGCATTGGTCTGAATTCCATATAAATGCCCAATTTTTTACAGCCTTAAAAACGTGATGAAACTTTCCACTCAAGCTAAGAGCTTTTCACAGGGTTAGAGGACCCAAATGTAACCCAAAGCAGAAAGTGCCATTCTAAGGGACAGCATTTGCTACTCTGCAGCAAGTTTGTTTGATGAATGTCTAGGAGCATGGCTGAACTAATTGGAAATGGTGAACGTGAAGGAGATAACTGAGGAGTGCTAATCCATGCTGTAAACAAGTAGAGCTGCCAAAAGGAGTCTGACTGAGAAATATCACCTCACAAACTGACTGCTGAGATGCTTGGATCCCCTGTGCTAGATGCAGATTGCAGCTGCTAAGAAAGCTCTCCCTGGCAAAGTAGTGGAGAGACTGAAAACTGAAAAAGATTTGTGAATGTTTTTGCCCAGTATTGCCACTCGTGCCACTGCAGAGTAGCAGTCTGCTTCTTTTCCTCCTGACTCAGAGCACAGCAGTCACTCTTCAGGTCCAGAGCTGAGCCCTACAATATGCATTGCTCACTTGGAAGTGAAAACATGCAGAAAGAAACAGCTGCTTAAAGCTGTTGTGGGCCATGAAGATGCACAGGTTGCCCAGGGAGGTTGTGGCTGCTCCCTGCCTGGAGGTATTCAAGGACAGGTTGGATGAGACCTTGAGTGACCTGTGCTAGTGGGAGGTGTCCCTGCCTATGGCAGGGGGTTGGAACTGGATGACCTTTGAGGGCCCTTCCAACCTTACCGTTCTCTGATTCTTTATTTTCTTCTTGCTGATGACCTTTCTTTCACAGTTCTGAAAGCTTATCTTCTGGTTTGGCCACCTAAGCCTAGAAGCTGCTTTCTAAAAGTACTGTAAAACCACTATGAAAACCACTATGCATTTACCCTAAGTGGCTGGCAGGCTGCCACCATGGTCCTCTGTCCCAGGAGTACAGGGCAGCCCTGGGTCTCCAGCCTTTCTTCAACACATTGATGTTTATCATTGTGCGGTTTGGACTCTTTGTGGTTTCAAAAAGGAAAAAAATAGCTAAGCTTTGTCAACAGCTTCTCTTGTTTACACCTTAGAAGAAAAGACAATTTTACAGCTTTCTGGAAGTGATTGTGCCCCTGTACCTGACCCTGGTGAGGCCACAGCTTGAGTACAGGGTTCAGTTCTGGCCACTGCAGGGTAGGAAAGGCACAGAGGTCCTGGAGTGTGTCTGGAGAAGAGCAGCAAGGCTGGTGAGGGATTTGGAGAGTAAGGCATACAAGTAGCAGCTGAGGAAGGTGGAGTTGTTTAATCCGGAGAAGGCAGAAGGGAGATCTTGTTCCTCTCTACAGCTACCTGAAAGGAGGCTGGAGTGAGGCAGGTATTGGTCTCTTCTCCCAGGTAAGTAGTCATAGGATCAAACAGATTGAAGCTGAGCCAGAGGAGGTTTAGATTGGACATTAGGAAAAACTTCTTTAGTGAGAGAGTGGTGAGGGGCTGGAACTGGAGGTGGTAGAGTCCTCTGGAGGTGTTCAAGAATCTTGCAGATGTGCTGCCTCAGTGGTCATGGTAGTTGGGTTATGGTTGGACCCGATGATCTTAAAGGTCTTTTCCAGCCTTAGTGATTCTGTGATTCTGCAATTATGTGAAAATATGATCTCAGAAGAGGACAGCTCCTGAAAGCAGCGTCCTTTGGTCTTGACCTGTGATTAGTTCTCATGTGAACAGCAGCCTCAAAGACACAGCAGGACTAGCCTTGCAGGAGCTAGGTTTGAAAACGTGCAAGCATATGATTATGTGCACTGTTAAGGCAGGATTTCTGAGAGAGCCTGTAGCATTTATGCAGCTAAAACAATCAAAATCCATTACTTAGTTCCTACATATCTCAGGTGCTTCTTAAATAATAATAATATTAATAAGAAGAATAACAACATCAATAATACAATAACTGCAGCCTTATTAACAGCAACATCAATATGAGCATCAGCAATGACAAAGTGTATTACCCTTTAATTAGATATCTTAATGATGCCTAATAACAGTTATTTCAAATACTAGAAGCTGCTGCAACATTTCTTTCCTAGTCTCTTGTAGTCCAGTATGGAAATCATCCCTATACTGTACGTTTTTGTTTTCCTGTGAAAGCTGTGTTACAAACTGGCACAACAAAAACTGATGATATCATCAAGCAAAACTTAATTCAGATAATAGCAAAAAAAAAAAATAATTTCAGTATTCTTGATTTCACATTCATTTGTACTCTTGGAGATAAAATTTGTGGTATTTAACTGGAATGGATTTCTTTTTTTTCTTTTCTTTTTTTTTTTTTTTTCCATAAGGCAAATGAGTTTGTGTCACTTCTTTGGCCCCATCAGAATTACATTCATCACATTTCAGAAGCCTAGAAGTTGGATATCCCAGTCCAAGCTATTCTTATTCCCTTAACATTCAGTAAAGAGACAGAGCCATCCCTAGAGGGCAGTTTATCTGATCTGTCCTCAACATCTATCTTAGGAAGAGATGAATTGCTGTCTGGAGATGGTATTTCTCTCCACTGGCTATTGAAAGAGGGTGTACTAACTGTCTCACTCACTCTGTAGCTTAGTTACCGTGTTAGATGCCTGATCCAGGGCAGATGGATCTCTTTTTAGGTGACACTTTGACTTTTTCTACATGCCAGGTTTAAAGGAACATTGCAGGTAAATCAATGTGCTTGTTTTCTGTCCCACTTTCTGTGGTTTGCCAGGCTGTTACACACCCTCCTCGTGGTAATCCAGAGCCCTGGCTTTCTTGTGCAGTCTTCTAACACACACTCATAAAAGCAGCATGGCAACCTTTGAGGTCATGGCTCTTCCCCCAGTACATCAAGAGAGGGGATTCTGCCCCTTCTCTCTGCTCTGCTGAGACCCAACCTCACACACTGCATCCAGTTCTGGTGTCAGCATAACACCACAGAGGTGTTGGAGCCAGTTCAGAGAAAGTCCTCAGAGATGATGGAGGGGCTGGAGCACCTCAACTATGAGGATAGGCTGAGGGAGCTGGGGGGAGTTCAGAGAAGAGAAGGCTGCAGGGAGACCTCAAAGCTGCCTTCTAATACCTGAAGGAATCCTACAGGAAGGAAGCAGAAAGACTTCTCTTGAGGGTGTCTGGAGACAGCACAAGGGGGAATGGTTTGGAGCTGAGGCAGAGCAGGGTCAGACTGGAGCTGAGGAAGAAGTTCTTCAGTAGGAGGGTGGTGAGAGTCTGGCACAGGCTGCCCAGG
>VWYK01117177.1:8017-25109 GCA_013399775.1 Semnornis frantzii | reverse complement strand
TTTTTTTTTTTTTGGCAGTCTCTTCTGTCATTTGGGGAACACACAGACAAACTTTGGTGTTTTTTCCTACCTTGAGATTTCTTACAGAAGACAGGACAGACTTGTAAATCACCTACTCAATGCCTGGTTATCACTAGGGACATTCTCTCTGTTTAGAAACTGTCTTTTGTCTTTCACAGGAAAAAATGTGGCAATGAAACAAGTACTACAAACCTTCTTCAGGCCAAAGCTGCAAGTGTAAGTTTTGTTGTGGTGAAAGTACAATGAAATGAAAACATCTGAGTCACAGCTATATGTGATTCAACAACAGAACTTTTGAAAGATAGTTCAACTTTTCAGACTTTAGCAACATTTTTCAGTAATATCTACTTAAGTAGCAAATTTCTCACACCATACATTTACTATTTCACTCTGTTCCCCAAGCAAGTATACTTATGCTTGTGTTATTGTTCCATGTCTGTGTGGAAAGGGCTACACATCCTGCTCTCCACTATAAAAAGTCAATTCAAAAGCAAGAGCAGCCTGGGAAACCAACAGTCTTTGTGATTGTTAGCTGTAGAGTGATGACGTACACCGCTCATAACAAACCTAATTCATTACTTCTCCCTGCCACTGACTTCTCAGTTCAAAGGTTAAGAAAATTTTGTGTGTCTTAAAAACATTTGTAACAGAGACCTCTTTAAAACCAGCAGCCACTCAAGTGTCTGTGCAAGTAAAATGATACGTTCTATACCTGGACGTTGTAAACACTCCATAGACTATTGGATTCTTAGGGTCTTTTGAGTTCATTAGGAAGACATCCTCTGTAAGAATAACAGAAGACAGAAAAGTAAGTTAAAAGTTAAATTCCTATGGATAATACCCGAGGACATTTCAGCATTCAAAGCCATTTCTGCCACTCACGTAGTTCATCGAAGTGTGTGTCAATACCATTGGGTCCTGGCACAGAACAAATCAGACGTGCTTTGAGGAATGTTGTCCACTTGTTAACGAGGCTCCTGTGTCCACCAAAGTCATTCTAATAACAAAAGTGTTTTGCATTAATCACAGAATCACAGAAACATTCTGGTTGGAAAAGACCCTCAAGATCACCAAGCCCAACTGATAACCCTACTCTACAAGGCGCACCCTAAACCATATCCCCAAGCACCACATCAGAATGACTTTTAAACACAGCCAGGCTTGCTGACTCAACCACCTCCCTGGACAGCACATTCCAATGCCTGACCACTCTTTCCATGATTTTTTTTCCCTAATATCTAGTATAAACCTACCCAGTTGCAGCTTGAGGCCATGCATCTAGTTACAGTTGTTGTTTGAAGTATGGAGCACAGAGAAAATACAGTAAAGAAGCACAAGATACTACTTATAGAAAACAGAAAAAAGAAGTTGCCTTCTACATGCAAAAGCATTATTATGTGGCTAGAGACACAAACTCTGAATTCCTTTCATTTTACATTCTTTTATATGTAATTTGCTTTAATGATGTGCTACTATAAAACGTTTTATAGTAAAACATCATTAAAAATATCAAACAATAACCAAAAAAAACCCTCAACAAACCAAACCAAACAACAAAGTTAACAAAACCCAACCCACAAACCCAAAGCTTTTACATCTTGTAACATATAAATAACACTGAAAAAAGGTAAAAAAGCAGAATATTTTGCTCCTGAGCTCCCAGGCTGCTATGTCCTGATAAAGCTGGAGGGGTTTATTCTTAACTGGGTAGCACCAAAGTATCAATTGTACAGATGTAAAACTTAAGAATGAAGTGCACCAAGGACTCTATACTTGGTGGGTAATTGGTTTTCAAGTATCTACCTCTGGATTTGGAGTGATACATTGAAATTGTGCTAATAGATTAATATGAAATGTTGTTATATGAAACAAATAGATATGAATTATATCCTGTTGATATATTTATTAATATGTTATATGAAACATCATAGTTGTGAAAGCAGCAACTTCTATTAATGCAATTTAATTTGTAGAAATACTTTTTAAAGTCTGTCACAAAAATGTTTGGACATTAGGTCTGGAGAGCTTTTTTTGCCTTAAAAGATGCATTAGATGTAAAGCAGAGGGACATGGTAGAGTTAGATAATGGTTGGACTTGATGATCTTAAAGGTCAAAATGGTTCTATGACTATTAATTTATCACTGTGGATGAATGATTCGATCTGCAGTCATTAAGGGTCTTATGAATGCCTATTTCTACAGCCATGCTTAAGCAACTGTTTTGTTAAATCTTCCTTTTCCTCTCTTTTAAAGATTCTCACCAATGTGGGAATGGAAAGGTATTAACATTCCTTTAAAAAGTAAATTCTTTGGATGTTTTTGGTCTATTTGGAAGTATCACATTTCCTGCAAACGATTCTCTCTTTTGCAGACACACTCTAAGCCTCAGAACATCTATGACTTCTTCAACAAAGCTTCCACAAACAGAGAACTGAATTGAGACAACTTTTGAGTATGTCATCTCCTAACTATTTTTTATTTGGAATGACCTCTACTTTACTACATTATCAATGTTATTACTGAATAGTTTGCAGGCAAGATAATACAGTTTCTAAAATCACTCACAAAGCACCCTGCACGTGTATTGAATCTCACACAAAGTAGTCATTTTACCTTGCAGATCTGCCCTATTCTGGCATGAGTGGCTTTTCCAGTGTGCTCTCCATCAATCGCGTTCTCACGGAAGAAGAAATAGATTTTGTCATCTTCTGGATTGTCACTCTCTGGTATCAGGTGAGCACTAATGAATCTAGGATCTAAGGAGACAATGCCATTGAGCATGTTAATAATCTGTCAACTGAATGATTCGCCTTTCTCAGATGAATGAGTTGTGATTTTGCTTCCTAAAAATCAGCCCTTGCATCGAATGGCAAAGATACCCACATTAGGTAGATCATCATCATTAACATCTCACAGGTATTTACAGTCCTCTTGCCTAAAGACACATACAGGAGTTTGCTACAAATATTCAATGAACAGATCTTAACTTCATTGTTGAAGCAATTAAATATTAATGAGATCTCTTTGCAAGTGGTTATATGACATTACAGCATGACTTCCTAATTCAATAGATTAATTACTGACATTTTTTTTCCATTTCTTTACATGAAGAAGTCACAGCGACAGTGGACAAGGGAAGGGCAGCTGATGGCATCGACCTGGACCTGAGTAAGGCATTTGACTCTGTCCCACATGACATCCTGGTCACCAAACTGGAAAAACATGGACTGGATGGGTGGAGCACTGCTGGGTAAGGAATTGGCTGGATGGTGGCACCCAGAGAGTGGTGATCAAGGGTACAATGTCCACCTGGAGACCAATGCCAAGTGGCATCCCTCAGTGGTCAGTGCTGGCACCAGTGCTGTTTGACAGAATGGGTGCAGAGTGAGTTGAGAGCACCTCTGAAAAATGAGATTTGGGGATGTCAGTTGTTGAGAGGCTCACTATGAGCCTGCAGTATGCTCACTAAGTCCAGAAGGCAAATCGTATCCTAGGATGCATCAAGAGGTGTGTGGTCAGCAGGTCAAGACAGGTGATTCTGCCCCTTTGTTCTTGTGAGACCCAACTGGGAACACTGACCAGTTCTGGTGTCCCCATCATAAGAAGGACACAGAGCTGTTGGAGTGAGTCTGGAGAAGGGCCACAAAGATGATCCAAGGGCTGGAACAGCTCTGCTGTGAGAATGGGCTGAGAGAGCTGGAGTTGTTCAGCCTAAAAAAAAAGAGAAGACTGCAGGGGAACAGTATCGCTGCCCTTCAATACATGAAAGGATCCTAAGAAATGCTGGAGAGGGACTTTTTCTAAGGGTGTCTAGCAATAGAACAAAGAGGAATGAAGCTGAGAGAGAGTAGGTTTAGACTGGATTTTAGGAAGAAGTTCTTCAGTGTGGAGGGAATGGGAGTCTGGAATAGGCTGCCCAGGGAGGTTGTGGATGCCTTCTCCCTGACAGTGTTCAAGGCCAGGTTGGATGAGGCCTTGAGCAGCCATCTCTTTGAGAGGTGTCCCTGCCCATGGCAAAACAATCTCAACTCTTCCATCTGTTTTTCAGTGTAGCTGCTTCCTGCAGCTTGGTGGCTGTCTATGTGCCTAGGAACTCAATAGACTTTGTATCCAGTTATCTTCCTACACTCTTCCTGAAGCCATGCATGTTTTCAGAGTTCACAGTATCCATCTAGATTTTGTTCCTCACAAAGATCTTACTACCATCATTTGATGATTTGACACCATTTCCTGTATAGGGCATACCCACAGTGTTAAGGTGTGGATGAATTGTCCACTTATACAAGGACTACAGCAGTGCTCTTTGCTGAATTCTCTAGGTTTTGGGGTTTTTTTACTTTTGTTTGCTTGTTGTGGGTTTTCTGGTTTTGTGTGGGTTTTTTTGTTTTTTTTTTATTTTTTTTTTTTTATTTTTTCCTATCAATGTCTGGCATTTAGTATGGATTTCTCAGTTCCTAAGTATTTTGACACAAAGGAACTTTGTGTCAAAAGCCCAGAATCTCACTCTCCATTACAAAGGCTCAATTCCTAGCCCATCATTTTATATGTGAAGATAGGCATGTCCTCCCCCCATGGTTTATCACTGCATCATTCAACAAGAATAATTTAATTTGTCATTTGATTGCTTAGCTACCCAGTTGCATAAGATTCTTTTGTAATTCTTCACAGCCTTCCTTTGTCTCGGTATGCTGAATAACTTTGTATCACATGAAAAAAAATTCTCATCCTGTTGCTCAACCACTTTTTCAGGTTATTTATGGACACATTATTGAACAGAACAGGCAACAGAACAGATCTCTGTGGAACTATTTCTATTACCTGTTTTCTACTAAAAGAGAAATACCTGAAAGCATCAAAAACTTGTAAGCAGCTTAAGCTTTCCAACCCAAAACCCCATAGCATAAACTACTAAATTAATTTAATTTCTTTCTAGCATGCACTTAATACCCTTCAAAATACACTGACATGAGGATCAAGATAAATGATATCTGGACTATACTGTAGCATGGTAAATATCTATTTTATATATGATCTACCAGGGCTTTGAATGGAATTTGTAACACAAGAGACAGAAAGCTACAGCTGGAAAAAGTCTGCATCCCAGCCTGTGGAAGGATATATGAGAGAAAAGAGGGTACACATTAGTATACACTATTCGGGGCTACTGGATCTGCAGGACCTCTTGTCTGAATACACATTTTTTTCAGTCTTAAAGTCTTAATTAAAAGGTTAAGAAAAAATAATTCAACCAAAACATTCTCGACTAGTTGAATGATTTGTTTCTAGCGCAATGGGTTTTGTAAATCATGAGGTATCCGATTCTAAAATAAATCACCATATTATCAGGCACCAAAAAAATCTTACTTTACATTGGTTTACAAAGATACTCCTGTGGGGTGTTCCATTTGAGTCAATAATATTGCTGATAAAGTACAGGTTATATAAACTTGCCCTTGGCTAGCATGTTATTATTATTCTTTTCTTTCCCTTTCGTAATTTTTCAGCTGAACCTAAAACCAATAAAAGAGCCTAATATTAAAGCAGGACTATTACAACAATGATAGAGAAATGGTTCAAGAATAAGTTAAAAGTAAATATGTATTTCAACTAATTCTATCAGGATGGTCAGAGGAGAGAAGCGTGAGCAAGGCAAACACAACTAAGGCCATAGCCAGAGTGCTTATGAATACACTTTCCATGTATTTCTTACAAGTGCTCATCTGGGATGAATTCAAAGTTTCACTTAGTGATTAATAATCCTCACTACATCTCTCAAATTAAAGTGGTCACACAGATTCATATTAAAATACATTCACTGTACATCATAGAAGAGTTTTTTGTTGAGTAACACTGGTGTTTGCTACTAAGCAAACCTCAGGTTGTTTCACCATTCAGTTAAATGGGTGTTTTAGTCAACAAAAGAGTGGTTCTTCACACTGTAGGTCTCTTGCTCTTGTTTCACCATTCAGCTAAATGGATGTTTTATTCAACAAAAGAGTGGTTCTTCACACTGTAGGTCTCTTGCTCTTGTTTCACCATTCAGCTAAATGGGTCTTTTAGTCAACAAAAGAGTGGTTCTTCACAGTGTAGGTCTCTTGCTCTCGATTCACCATTCAGCTAAATGGGTGTTTTAGTTCACAAAAGAGTGGTTCTTCACACTGTAGGTCTCTTGCTCTTGATTCACCATTCAGCTAAATAGGTGTTTTAGTCAACAAAAGAGTAGTTCTTCACACTGTAGGTCTCTTGCTCTTGTTTCACCATTCAGCTAAATGGATGTTTTATTCAACAAAAGAGTGGTTCTTCACACTGTAGGTCTCTTGCTCTTGTTTCACCATTCAGCTAAATGGGTCTTTTAGTCAATAAAAGAGTGGTTCTTCACACTTCACACACTGCTCTTGTTACCTGGTAGCATTTGGGTTTTCTCTCTTGTCCATATAACCAATCTATGTTTATGCAATGAAACAAAGGAAGGAAGAACAGGCTACATGTGTGTGTGGGGGGTTTGCATATAGAAATACTAGTTTCTGTTCAAAATTAATATAATTACCATTAAAGCAACATCCTAATTATGTGTGTGGAGAGAGGGAGAGAAATAGGTTATAAAGCTAAGAAGTGGGTGGCATGAACTAGCGAGCTGTAGTATGTTGTTTGTTGTTTCATTAGCAGAGGTGCTGTCTGACTTGCCTGAGGCTTGATGCACACTTGCATTTAACTCCAGGGCTTCATTGCATGCTTACAACTATCTGTTTAGGGTCATGATGAATCAATCAGCCAGATGGCCAGCAGTCACGCAACATAGCCCTCTCCACGGACTACACAGCATTTTTTTTTTATAGATGTTCTTTGAGAAAGGGAAGGGAGATGTCCACAGATGTAGTACTTCTCCTTGGCTTTCCTAATTGCTCACACAAGCAGCAGAAGAAAGAATGTCATCCATGAATGTGCATGTTCAAGTATTGAGACAGCTTTGCCTTAACCTGCAAAATTAAACAGGTTCGGTATCAAGGGATCCCCATGGGAAGTTTAAAATAATTCAGTCAGGGCTGACCTATTTCATACATTCAACACAGCCATAAAAGAAATGCCAGGATGAATTTCAAGCAAGTTTTGCTGAATGAAAAGCAGGCATTTGACCCAAACCCAGCAGTGACAACTGGAAAAGCTGGTGCACTGTGGGATAGACAGGACGACTTCAAATTTCTGTGGATGAATTATTGGGGATTCTGCTGCCCTAAAATGGTTTGCAATCTGTGAAGCACTCAGAAATGCTGCTATAGCAGTTCAACACTTTCTGGTTTAAAAGCAGTCTCAAACGAAAAACCAGCATGCAGCAAACGAGCATGTCTGAAGCATGCTTAAGCATGATCAAAGGGGAAACAAAGCCACAGCATAAACATGATCAAAATAAAATTACTGCTAAAAACTTTTCTCTGATCCTGCAGCCAACCTGAACGAGCTAAAAATAAAAACTTAAGACTTTTATTTAAAACAATCAGGCTCAAGAAACAAATTATTAAAGCGCACACCTTGTTCAACCTCCTTTCTCCAGTCGTCTTGTCTGTGGGGTTATTTCTCAGATCTCACGTGACACCTTTGTAGCACCCCTTTTTGTGTGCCCTCCTGCAATTACCAGCTCTGCAGACATTGCACTGGTAGCAGCCCATTAAACTGTCCTTCATGAGAAATCTGGCTCTTTAGGAAAATGCCACCTTGGCCCAGCTGCCTTTATGATTTATATGCCATCGTTTGCTTAGCTAAGTAATGGAAACATGTTTGCTTGTCTCAGCACTTCAGGTTGAGAAAAGGCTATGGAAAAATCGATCTACATTTGTTCTCCTACAAATGTTACTCTTTTGCTGCAACAACCACACAAACACACACCCACTCCAGTAGCAAGAAACAATAAAAATCAGAAATTGGATTTCTAACTGAATTGTATTAGCATTTTAATGAAGAACTATAAGCTTGAAGGCACAGAAATTACTTTTAGCTGTCAAGACTGAGTAAGTTGAGGGATCAGAAGAAGCTGGGGTCATTTCTTCATTACTTGACAGGAGGCAAAGGGCAGTTCTCTCCGGAAATGTTTTGTAAAGAGTTTAAACTGGATGCCCCTATTATTGTATATTTATGGTCAAAATGATTAATTTATCAGTTCACAGTAAGAAAATTCTGGGAAACTGGGGAAATTTTACGCTCAGTAAAATTGGAATTGCTGTAATTTAATGAAAAGTACTGGAGGGTGACTGGGGTTCTGAGTAGAGGAAGGAGACTAGGGAAATAGAAATAAAAAAATTAACAACAACCACAACAAAAATAGACAGCTGCTCAGGACTTCATAACCACCTGTCCACTGAGACCCAGCACAAAGAACCAAGCACTGTCCTCAAAAAGTCTGAACTTGGAATCACAGTGAGCTCTGCTACCCACAGAGAGGAGGACTTTCAGCACTAATCACAAATGTGTATAGTAGAGCTGTCTGCCATGGGCATGCTTGGGAAGATCACCAGAAGACAAAGCTCTTAACACGCAGTGACGAGAGAGCTAAGGCGGTTTGTGGTTTTACACACTTGAATGTAGTTTACAAGATGACAAAGTGTTCAGTGGTGTCCTTCCAAAGTCCCTTGATTTTAATTCTTCACCTGTCACATTCTCGTTGCCAATGACTCAGGCAAACAAAGTGGAGCTCTGATGGACTCACTGTTTATAGTGAAGCTCCTCAGCAACACTGAATAACAGAATGGTAGGGGTTGGACAGGACCTGTGGAGATCATCTAGTCCAACACCTCTGGTAACGCTGGTCTACCTAGATCATGTAGTCCAGAATCACATCCAGATGGGTTCTGAAAGTCTCCAGAGAGGGAGACTCCACAATCTCTCTGGGCAGCTTGTTTCAGTGCTGTCACCCTCAAAGCAAACAAGTTTTTTCTTAAGTTCAAGTGAAACCTCCCGTGTGCTAGTTTCTCCCAATTGCCCTTGTTCTGCCACTGGCCACCGCTGAAAAGAGCCTAGCCTCATCCTTATGGCCTCCATCCTTCAGATATTTATAAGCACTTATAAAACCCCTTCTCAGTCTGCTCTTTTCCAGGTTGAAGAGCCTCAGGTCTCTCAGCCCCTCCTTGTAAGAGATGCTCCAATCCCCTAATCATCACCATAGTCCTCTATTGAACTCCCCAGTAGTTCCCTGTCCCTCTTGAACTGGGGAGCCCAGAACTGAACACAATACTCCAGATGAGGCATCACCAGGGCAGAGTACAAGAGGAGTAGAACCTTGTTTGACCTGCTGGCCACACTCTTTTTAATGCACCCCAAAAATGGCACTGACCTCTTTGCTGTCTCAGAAAACATCCTTAAGGTGAGAATGCTCTTCGCACAAGAGATAACTTGTGACTGTTATGGAGCTAATGCAAGAGTTTTGTGTCAACTTTTTTTCAGATACTGACATGGAGAATAGTGCCAGGGGCAGACCACAAAGTAGAACTGTGATGTAGAGAAAACTGTTTTCAAAGCAACGGATATCATAGAATAATAGAATGATAAGGTTGGAAGGGACCTCAAGGATCATCCAGTTCCAACTCCCTGCCATAGGCAGGGACACCTCCCACTAGCACAGGTCACTCAAGGCCTCCTCCAGCATGGCCTTGAACACCTCCAGGGAGGGAGCAGCCACAACCTCCCTGGGCAACCTGTGCCAGTGTCTCACCACCCTCACTGCAAACAACTTCCTCCTAACATCCAGTCTAAATCTCCCCTCTGCCACTTTAAACCCATAGGCAGAGGTGGATGTGTGGCACACAGGCCACACATTACTGAGATCCAGCTGTTGCAGGATAAGAAGCACTATGGTCACTCATTGCCCTTGCAATGGAAATTCTAATCAGAAAGCATTTTAAGGACTTGTGCTATTTATCAAGCAGTTGGTTTTTGAGTCACATCAGATTGATGTTGAGGAACAATGATCTTAAAATAAAGACAATTTCCTTCTCCTTAAAAACAATTCAAAGATGGTAATTTTCTTCTCCTTAAAATCATATCTCATGTTTGTCTTTAATTTTGCAAAGACTAGTAAAACCAATGTTGGTAATACAACAATAACATGGGCTAAGAAGGTTAAAAATGAGTTGCAATTTCAGTAAAACATAATTTTTTTTCCTGTTTCAAAATGCTTTTCTGAATTGAGGGGAAAAAAAAAATCTTCCACTCTGCAGAATCTGATCTATTTCAGTGTTGACCAGTAAGGGGCTTTTGTGACATACAAAGATGGCAGATTTTTAGAGATTTTCAGAAACTAAATCTATTAAAAATTATATAAGCATATCACTCTTCCATCATTTTAAGATGCAGCACAGATGTGGCACCATAGATGCCACAGACATATAGATGTATGTTTGCAGAGGCAATAGCAACATAACAGATGCCACAGACATATAGATGTATGTTTGCAGAGGCAATAGCAACATAACAAGCAAAAAAAAGACATACACAAACAAGGTGCACAACATTTTTACACAGAGAAGTCCTGCCAGTGATGTTCTAATATATACAGCAAGAGAAATTTAGTCATTGTGGCTTTTCGGTGCTTTGGCCTTGAGTGTCACCTGTGGATCAGTCTCAATGTGAGAGGCATTAAAACTGAATTAAATGAAATGGGTTTTAAGGAATTACTAATTAATGGTTGAAGCAAAAGCAAAGAAAGACAAGGGTAGTTGGGAATGTTAATAGCATATAATAAGAAATATTATTAATATAATAAATAACAAGGGGAACACAACCTTAATCTGCAGTACTTAACACCTCTGAAGTACTGTAAATGAAGCTCTGAGTACTAGCCAAGGCTAAATCTCCACTCAGTGCCAGTACTCTCTCCTTCCCTGCCTTAGAGGTACAATTTGATGTATTTCTTGGGAGTAACATTTCAGCTCATGCAAGAAGAAAGGAAGAAAACGTTGATCTCTGATGCAATTATCAGTTTCTTAAGCCTTTGTTCTAAAAAGACAACAATAATTTTGATGCCCTGTAATGACTAATTATATGGTGAAGAAAAGTGAAAACAAAAGTTCAGTAAAATTAGAGCTTAATTCTCAACGTAAATGAGATTTCTCACAAAACAATGCTTATGATCTTCCCATCCTATTTAATTTACAAGAGGTGATTATTATCTTTTTTAAGGAGCAACAACTAAAATTAACACCTCTTTTCCACTACTGACTATGTTTAAAGGTATTGTATATCTATCAACACTGTTTTTAATCTATTTGTCCCTCAGAAAGAGTAGCTGGGGAACTGAGGAAACTGGTGTCCTTAATAGAACAGAAAGGAAGGCTTGCAGCACATTTTCTCCATTGAGGAATGCTTTAATCTCAATCTTCTGTATTTCTCAACCTCTGTGCACAAAAAGCTAATGAGAGTTTCCAACTATGAGTCTGTTCCTCTCTCACTCATTTATCTGAAGTTTTGGACATTGATGGCTGGAAATAAAAACAATGGGAAGCCTGGGCCCTAACTGTGTAACCTACATCTTCAGCATTCTAGATAAGTGGCAAAAACTGAATATCCCAGTCTTTATGTTAAAAAGTGATGTATAAGGGGAGGAAGTGGAGTATGGAGGCAGTGAAGGCAAAAGATGTTTCTGATTTGAGGTATTACACACTTTTGGCAATCAAAACCATGCTCTTGGCCTGCCTTTTATAGGCTCTGAATATGGAGCACAAATCCTTGGAGATGCCTAAGCTGATCCAAAACTCAGAAACCAAACCTGTTCCTCTCCACTAATGTGATTTTCTCAGACCTTTCAGAATGCTGAGAGATGTGTGGTTATGTCTGGATGGAATTTTCTTCCTCTTGGCAACTTGGAAATTAGAGAATGTAAGAAAGTGTTCGGAAGGCAGAAAGAGCATACTGCAGCAACATCATCAGCCAAATTCCTGACACATTGCAGGAGAGAAGTCCTTGGCTTAGTGTGAGGAATAGTTGGGCATTAATGAGGTAAACACATTTCACTGGGAAAGTGGGACAGTCCTCAGAAGTGTGTTTGGCCAAACCAAGAAATCCCAAACTGAACAATGGTGGTTTGACAAGTACGTCTTCAGCCTCCATCTATCTCCTGAGACCTAAATCATTCAGGTTTCTCTGTCAGAAATCCGTGCACAACCCTGTCTCCAGCAGGATCCTTTCTCCACGCATATATTACTTTTTTTCCTGCCTAGACTGTGAACAAATATGGCCACTGTGTCAAAAAGAATCTATTTTCAAAATAGGAAGAAAATCTTTGAATTTTGAGCTGCCAGGTTCAATTTGAAATGTTTGGAAGGGGTTATATAGCTGTAAAAACAACCTCCTCTCAACATCATGTCACAAAAAAGGGACAGGACTCCACCATCACCTCAATTCTCAGTGAGGGATGTTCATTCGTCAAGAAATGGTCATCAGTCTGAGCCAGTTCCCATGGAATGATCCAGCAGACAACAGTCCTGTAGCAATTTCCTAACCTGTCCAGACTCCTATATTTTAATTTCTCTGTTAAACCCTTTAGATTTGGCCACAAAACTGGGGTAATTTTGTCAAACTACGAAAAAGGCTTTGTTGTTATAATTAACTTTTACAGCTAGCGCAGAGCAACTTGACATAAAATCCATTAAAGTAAGATTAATGTGGGATGGCAGCAAAGACTGAAAAAAGGGCTGGTTGAAGAACTGGTTTTAAGTGATCTGTCAGTGTAGCCCAGCGACAAAATGCAGTAAGGCATCTGTAAGAGGAAGCAAAATCCCTCAGCACACAACCTGAGGTATTCAGCATGATAACATCAGTTATGACAACCTCTTTCAATAGGCCTGTGAGCGTGGTATGTGATTCCAGCTTCATTTAGCTTCACGCAACATAAGGTATTGACAGGATTTGTACCCAGCTGGAATAATGTAGTAGTTTACTGAGGATGTGAAACTTAGTTCTGTTCATAAAAAAAAAAAAAAAGCAGTTGATAGAACAAGTGTGATGAAGACCATGCCCTTGCTTAAGATAGAAATATTACCTTTTTTAAACTTCTTTGTCAGAAAGTTGTTCACAAAATCTATTTCATTAGTATGGACTTTGATTTGGCATGAGTAGATCCTCTTTTTCTTTCTTTCTTTTTTTTAATTTATTTAATTTTTAATCGACTAACAGCACTTCAGAAATATTTGATGTCACTTACTGTGACTTTCAAGAACAAAAACCTTCTTGGATTAGAATTGTAGTAGGCTCACGAATGTAGCATTTTTTTCCATGCAGTGAGGAAGGAGTTTGCAGCACATATGCTTACGACATAAACAGCAGAAACTTTAGCAAAAGTATTTAAAAAGTAATAAAAAAATAGATCCTGCAATAAACAGAAAACCATGGAACATTTTTGCAAAAGAATGCTTTCTCCTGGCAGGTTGGGGGGGTGGGGGGAAAGAAAAAGAACAAAAAAAAGAATGTTTGTCAAATATGGAGCAGAACTGACTCTGTGGAGGTGTTCAAGGACAAGCTGGATAAGGTCTTGAGCAACCTGGTTCCAGCAAGCTGGAAGTTGTCCCCATCCATGGTAGGATAGTTGGAACTAAATGATCTTGAAGGTCCCTTCTAACCTAAACCCTATGAACCTATGAAAACCCATTGGCACAATCTCATGAAAAAAAGCTCATGACTCTTGCTTGTAAAATATCTCAGAGGAGGATTTCACACTTTTGCCTCTCATGGAGGTTTTTCTGCCTTTGCTGAAAGTTCCTTTGGAGAAACAGGACAACAGGAAACAGAGATCACCAGGGGTAGGTAACTGAAGAGAGCTGCACCTTGTGACCACGTGTCAAATATTATCATAGAGCTCAGGAAATCTGAGTAACTTCACTGTGGAACACTTATTACTGTTTATACAGATACTGGGTTTTGTTTAAACAGCAGCAACAGAATCAATAAACACCAATCCTCATATAGAAAGGCATATTCACAGCTAATGTATTATCACTGAATACTTTCAACTATTTCATAAGAGCTGTGGAGTGAATGGGAATAAAATGTAATCCAATCTTTAAAATAACTTTTCTTCTGTTTTTTTGTAGTTTTTGTTTGTTTGTTTTTTCTCTGAACAATCACCTGTTTAAAAAAGTCTGTCCCTGAAAGATTATTTGATTTCTTCTTATATCAATACATCTAATAAAATCTTCCTACAAATCTTGCTGCATTTACCAGCAAAATAAAACTTTAGAAAGCTACAAACAGGAAATGAAATTAATACATATTAAAAAAAAACCCTTTTCCATAATCCAGAAATGTAACAAAACCACAGGCCAGCCTATCACTTTGAAAGGTGAATCAGAAAGGGAATTATTTTGTCTTCATTTACTTAGTATGCTTGAGGCAGCCCTAAGGGTTCAGGAATATCAAATTCTGATTCTGGTGGACGTTGTACAAAAGATGGTGGTCTCACAAATTCACAGTTTAANCACAGGAAGGACATGGAACTGTTGGAGCATGTGCAGAGGAGGCCATGAAGATGATCAGAGGGCTGCAGCCACTCTGCTATGAGGACAGGCTGAGAGAGTTGGAGCTCTGCAGCCTGGAGGAGGCTTCCAGGAGACCTTAGAGTAGCCTTCCAGTAGCTGAAGGGGCCTACAGGAAGGCTGGGGAGGGATTATTGACAAGGTCTTACAACGACAGGACAAGGGGCAATGGGTTTAAAGTAAAAGAGGTGTGCTGCTTTGAGGAAAGTGTCTGCAAGACCAAGTGTCTTATCTTTGTTTTATATTCTTTCCTCAAACATCTCAGCAAGCCTGTGACTGAAGCAGACATCATCACTGTTTTTCCTTTCACGGCCTATAATATAATTTTCTCTACTACAATATTCTGATTAGCCTCAAACCAGCACAATGAGGGGAGACTGCAACTGGATGTTAGGAGGAAGTTGTTTGCAGTGAGGGTGGTGAGACACTGGCACAGGTTGCCCAGGGAGGTTGTGGCTGCTCCCTTCCTGAAGGTGTTTAAGGCCAAGCTGGACGAGGCTTTGAGTGCCCTGTACTAGCGGGAGGTGTCCCTGCCTATGGCAGGGGCTTGGAACTAGATGATCTTTGAGGTCCCTTCCAACCTTACCATTCTAAGATTCTATGATTCTATAATGAAACTATCCAACCCTCAAAAAACCTTAATCCATCTAAACTTAACTTCAACAGATGCTCTTTTTCTCGATCTCACATTGCTGTTTGTGTCTTGCCTACCAAATCATATAGCACTGCATTAGGCCCAGTCCTGCTCTTGTAAAGTCAGCAGCCATAACTCTGTTAAATTACTGAGGTCGGAATATATCATTGAGATTGGAGCTTAATATTAGCTTTGCAAACCTTTTGTAGTATGACTTTGGATTGTGCTCTTGAACTATCTGAACGTGTTTTCAGTGTTTTAAACACAGCAATGCTTCTGCTTTGCTGTAAAAAATAGGCTTTTAATACAAGACAGTATTTAGCACTGTAGTACCAGCCATCAGTTTGATATCAGCCGAGACATTATTTAATTTTCAGAATCACGGAGGTTAAAGCTCACTGAACTACAAACAGTTGGAACCATGGAGTGTAATCCCAAGGCACAGCTCTGCACAAGCTGTAATTTAAATCATATTGCATGCTAAGCTGAAAAGGCAGTGTAGGTCCCAGAGGGTATGAATAAATCTGCAGTCACTGATTTGCCACACACATTTGTGTTAGGGTTCTGTAACTGTGCAAATGCGATGTCTTCCTTTAGTGCAGAGGACTTGTCATCTACTGAGATTAGTAATTAAATAACTCAAAGAACAAAAGCAATTACTTAGCCCTACAAGCACTCAGACTGGAATTTACATGATTTCAGGAACAAAGAGAAGGGGAAGTTATGGAGACAGAGAGAAAGGGAGGCTTTGAGTCTGCAGCTTAATTAACATGTGTCTAGTGCTGGCTGAGATTTTAATGTATAGACCAGGTATTCAAATACCTGGCTGGCTTTGAACTAGTAATTCCATCATTGCAAACTCCACTGTGAAGTGGATGTTTCTCCATCTAAGGAGCCAATTATGCTTCCAGCTGGCTACGTGCCACATCAGGTGTCAGCTTTGAGCAATCAGTTGTGTTAATTGCAAGTAATACTGAATGCCTTTTGGGACAAGCAATTCATGGTTCAGGAATGTTAGCGTAAAGGGGGTAAGGTTCAGCCCCATTACCAAGAACGAATCACAAAGTTTGTATAGCTTGCAGACTAAGAATTGTAATTTTATGGAATGGGGAAAACAGGTAAGAACAGACTAGAGGACTAGAGGGCTGTATCCTCACATCATTAACTCTGCTAAGTGTGCTGGGCATCTCAGTTACTTGATTGGCTGCTGGCTATAGAGTCATAGAATGGTAAGGTTGGAAGGGACCTCAAGGATCATCTAGTTCCAACCCCCTGCCATAGGCAGGGACACCTCCCACTAGCACAGCTCACTCAAGGCCTCCTCCAGCCTGGCCTTCAACACCTCCAGGCAGGGAGCAGCCACAACCTCCCTGGGCAACCTGTGCCAGTGTCTCACCACCTTCACTGCAAACAACTTCCTCCTAACATCCACTTTCAATCTCCCCTCTGCCACTTTAAACCCATTGCCCCTTGTCCTGGCATTGCAAGACCTTGTCAGTAGTCCCTCCCCAGCCTTCCTGCAGGCCCCTTCAGATACAGGAAGGCTACTCTAAGGTCTCCTCAAAGCCTTCTCTTTTCTGGGCTGCAGAGCCCCATCTCTCTCAGCCTGTCCTCATAGGAGAGCTGCTGCAGCCCTCTGATCATCTTCATGGCCTCCTCTGGACCCACTCCAACAGTTCCATGTCCTTCCTGTGCTGGGGGCTCCAGAACTGTACACAGTAATGGTGGAGTCCATATTTTCAGATCAGCAGCTTTGTCCTCCCATTCCCCTGGTGCTGTCAGGTATTCCAATCCAGGACCACAGGTTCAAGACATAAACTCGAGAGAAAACTATTATCAACTTCATGTGAACAAGGTCCCCTCTGCATTTGTTGGCATTCTCCTTTTATTTCTCTTTGTTATATTGGGAAAATAACTTTTTTTT
>VWYK01117175.1:2082-18574 GCA_013399775.1 Semnornis frantzii | reverse complement strand
ACCAGTACCCCCAGGTCCTTCTATGCCTGGCTGCTCTGCAGCCACTCTGTCCCCAGCCTGTAGCACTGCATGGGGTGGTTGGGGCCCAAGTGCAGTACCTGGCACTTGGACTTGTTAAAAGACACAGCATTGGACTGTGCCCATTTATCCAGCCTGTACAGGTCTCTCTGCAGAGCCCTCCTATCCTCTAAAAGATCAACAGGAGATTATAGGAGCATTATAAGTTGTAATCAAATTATGAAGGTAATCTAGATCATGCTTCCTGTTTCTTTCTACTAAGTCACAGAATCACAGAATATATCTGGTTGGAAGACACCTCAGAGATCATCCAGTTCAACCCTCGACCCAGCTCTGAAGGGTCAACACTAAACCACGTCCCTAAGCACCAGGTCCACACACTGCTTGAACTCCTCCGGGGATGGTGACTCCACCACTGCCCTGGGCGGACCATTCCAGTGTTTAAGAACCCATTCAGGCAAGAACTATTTCCTAACATCCATTCTGAAGCTTGCCTGCTGCAGCTTGGAACCATTTCCTCTACTCCTGTGCTTGCCATCAAGGAGAAGAGGCTGTCCCCTCCTCGCTCCTACCTTCCTTTGGGTAGTCATAGAGGGCAATGAGGTCTTCCCTCAGCCTCCTCTCTCTAGCCTGAACAATCCCAGCCTCCTCAGATGCTCCTCAGTTTCTACATCTTCCTGCATTTTTGAGCTAAGAGAAAAACATTTGTGTGTGAAGATTATGCTTAGTACTGTTCTGAAAATACAGCTGAATTAAGAAGCAAGCATTGCCTCTGCCCAAGTATAGGCACAGTTTTAACAAGCCTCAAATGGTGCAGGAGCTTGTGTGGCACTGGAAGGAAACAGGACTGAAGCCATCAGGTTCCAACATTGCTGAAAGGCTCAGATGCTGAGATGCTTGAGATAAAATTGGCAAATGCACACTACTATTTTGCTCCAGCTATATTTGGCTGGGAGGAACCTCCAGGGATCTTTGAGTCCAACCCCTCTACCAAAGCAGGATCACCTACAGCAGGCTGCACAGGAATGCATCCAGGTGGGTTTTGAATGTTTCCAGAGAAAGAGACTTCACAACCTCTCTGGACAGCCTGTTCCAGTGCTCTGCCACCCTCACATTAATATATATATATAAAAAAACCCCTTTCTTACAGCAGCTTACAAATGCAAAAAAAAAAACAATTACACAAACTCTCACAGTCAAATTTGAAGTCTAACTCATGTAATTATCAGAGCTGATTCTCTTCAGAGAGAGAAATTCCCAGCTCCTGGAAAGCCATGTTTATTTGCAAGGATAATAAATACAATTTTTTTTTCAATGTATTTTTTTTTTAGATGAGGAGTAAAGGATGAACTGTGGCATTACAATCTGAAGCAGCTTTGTCAGAACAAAGCATTTAATGTAGGTCAGGATGCTGCCTCCAACAGTTGTCCAGGAGCTGATGGTTATAGGAGAATAAAAGTTATGCAGTGGTGCTTGCTCCAGCTCCCAAAGGCCCACAGCTGAGCGATTTCCTGTACAAAAAAACCAGCATCTCTGTGTTGATGATAAAATGAACAAAAAAATTAAACAGGTGCCTGAAAAGCTACCTGACTACCATGTACTTATCAATGGACAAAGCTCTGAGTGTGATGCAATAATCCAAAGTGACAGGTATATAGGAGAGTATTCAGAATAAAGACAAATGCACTGCTGGCCACATTCTTGCTAACTTCTTCCAGCTGTACATTGGAATACAACAGTTACAGTCAGGACAGAATTAACTGGCATCAACACAGAGAACAAGTGAAACAACTGAAAGTAAGCTGAAATCCATTTCATATGATAGTTACAACTTCACCAGTACTTACAAGGGGATCTTTTGAGTCAGCTGTTACTTTAAACTTCTCAATACAACGCTTCTGAAGGCACTCCACGGTAGTCACTTCTGGACTGGTAGACATCACAAATACTGTAATAGCAGTAAGCAGGCTAACTTCATCAAGTTCTTGCTGCTGCCCATCTACTATTAATAAAGTGAGCACTCTGTTAGGTTTGCATTGAAAAGTAATGCCACAAATACCAGTGTTACAAAGCAGTGGAATAAAAATATCAGTGTCTGTGTTTAGGAATCTCTCTGACCAAATTCATGACATACTCTAATCACTTACATGGACTTTTTTACTGTAATAAAAGCCAAGGCCAAGATGGGAATTCAGGGGTGGCTATACAGAATCATAGATTGGTTTTGGTTGGAAGTGACCTCATCAAGTCCAACTCCCTTTGCAGTCAGCAGGGTCATGCTCCATTAGATCAGACTACTCAGAGCCTTGTTGAGCTCCACCTTTAATATCTCCAGGGACGGGGCCACAACCACCTCCACAGGCAACCTGTTCCAGTGTTACACCACCCTCCTGGTAAAGAACTTCCTCCTAACATCCATTCTAAATCTGCTCTTCTCTAGTTAGAAGCCATTCACTATGGTCCTATCACTAAACACCTTTGTAAAACAATCCTTCTTCATCCTTCTTGTAGGCCCCCTATAGGTATTGGAAGGCCACTATTAAGTCACCCCAGAGCCTCTATTCTCCAGGATGGAGAACCCCAGCTCCCTCAGCCTGTCCTTATAACAGAGGTGTCCCAATCCCCTGATGATTTTCATGGCCTTCTTCTGGACCTGCTTTATCAGGTCCATGTCCTTCCAATATTGAGAGCTCCCAGCACTGGACACAGTACTTCAGGTGAGGCCTGACCAGAGCAGAGCAAGGTGGCATATTTAGAAATAATAGCATACTCCTATCCCATTCCTCCTCTGTGAAAGCACAATAAATGCCTTTGAAGATCTGGTATGACATAGAACTGTACAATCTATTTTGAGATTAATATAAAATCTGCATCCAGATTTTTTTTTTTTTGTTGGTATAACTTTAAAAAACCTCACAACCCAGCACTGTAAACAGAAGTTCCAACAACAAATTACTTAGGGATTAAATGTAAGGAATGCTAAAAATACTACAAGCTTGGGAAGCTGAAAAAGCAGCACACAGAAAATCAGGGTATTTTTTTTCTTGAACTTCTATTTTTATAGCTTCAATACAGATATGAATTCCTTGTAGAGAACCTGCATGCAGTATGTATCAGCTCTACACCAAAGCCCTTACTCCTCTTCATGTCACTGCACCATGTAACTGCATTGTGACTCTGTGTAACAGAGGGATAAGCTTGCAATTCCCACATTCATACCTTTACAGATGATGGCTTTTGTAGGAGATCACAGAATGGTAAGGTTGGAAGGGACCTCAAGGATCATCTAGTTCCAACCCCCTACCATAGGCAGGGACACCTCCCACTACTACAGGTCACTCAAGGCCTCCTCCAAGCTGGCCTTGAACACCTCCAGGGAGGGAGCAGCCACAACCTCCCTGGGCAACCTGTGCCAGTGTCTCACCACCCTCACTGCAAACAACTTCCTCCTAACATCCAGTCTAAATGTCCCCTCTGCCAGTTCAAACCCATTGCCCCTTGTCCTGTCATTGCAAGACCTTGTCAATACTCCCTCCCCAGCCTTCCTGTAGGCCCCCTTCAGATACCGGAAGGCTACTCTAAGGTCTCCTGGAAGCCTTCTCTTCTCCAGGCGGCAGAGCCCCAAATCTCTCAGCCTGTCCTCATAGCAGAGCTGCTGCAGCCCTATGATGAAGGCACATCATTGTAGGCACAAGACTGCAGGTCAACTAATTCCAACTAATTCTCTTGTGACTAAGATATTAGCATTCTTTTGGAAGATGTGCTTTACTTCAATCTAAATAAAACCAAGCAACCCTTTGTTGTTATTGTAGTTGTTTTCTAAACATACAAGCTCCAAAGTTGTGCTTACCTTGATCCCAGCAGTCAAGCACAGTGACCAAAGCACTGCGTAGAAGATCTGTCCAAGCAGTTCGACTCTTTTCTGCTCGCGCCATTGGAGAAGACAAGAGTCCTTTTAGAGCTTGAAGAGATGCAGCAACAGTCAAAGGTAACTGCCCATCTGGCATTTTCACAGCAGTTTCTTTAAGTACTCCAATAATTAAGTACAAAATAGTAGGAAGGACTGAAACACTTCCTGCAAAAAAAAATAAAATAAAATGATTTTCACAGAAGTGAAAAAAAAATATTCAGCTACCTTTTGCATGAAAGAAAAAATGAGGCAGTTTTCTTGGATTCTCTTCTTCATAATTATAATTTTTAATCACTTATGTGAATGGAGGTACTGGTAATTTAGAGAGATTTAAAATACCACACGAGTTGCTAGAGCAAACATGGAGTCAGTCAAGTGAAGTTAACACTTTTCCTCTTTTAAATTAGTATTGTGTACTTTTTCCTTGATGATTTTATTCTGTGAAGTGTGGAATTTTGTCATGTTCAGAGAAAAGCAAGAACAGAAAGATTAGACTCACTGAGGAGCAGGAGAAGCTATGGGAGTATACAAAGTACTTTTTACTATGAGAGAGTGGAACACTGGAACACGTTGCTGAGTGATTTAGTTGAGGCCCCATCCCTGGGGGTATTCAGGGTGAGGCTCGACAAGGCTCTGGGCAACCTGATCTAGTTGAGCATGCCCCTGCTGATTGCAGAGGAAATTGGACTAGATGACCTTCATAGGTCCCTTCCAACTCAAACCCTTCTATTATTATGAATAGCAAAAACCAAACTGTGAACATCTAAATGTATTTTGTAAGGAAGACAATACAGTGAAGGAAATTAACAGGGGCAAATTTCACAACTGGTAAGAGGAAATACTTCTCCCACATGATGGATAGTTAGCCATGAATGTCATCACTCCAGGAAATAACTAACATCAAGAATTTAGTAAGATTAATAAAAGGAAGATTTGAGACTAAGAATGCAGAACAAAAAAATCCTACAATTGTAATAAAAAAATTCTTCACAAATGCTTTAGAAAAGAGGAGCCCTGAGGAGGGAAACAGATTGTTCCGGTGCCTACTGAACAGATTTTCATCTGGCCATGAGAATCTGGCAGCTGACCTGTCAGAGACTAGTAATTAAATAAATACATCACAGCAGTCAGCTGGCATAGTAGTTTTGCATATTCTTATGTCTTTGGATCTAACAGCAAGAATTCTGTGTGTATTTGAGACGATCTAGAAACCTGTATAATTGTGTGTGGCTCATATCTTGAGTTCTGATTCAGCAAAGCAGAGCAAAGCCTATGGCTTAATACCACAGAATCATTTCAGTTGGAAAAGGTCTTTAAGATCGAGTCCAGCCATGGACAGAGCCATCTAACTCTATCAAGTCTTGTGCTAAGCCATATCCCTTAGCAGCACATCTCTGTATCTTTTAAAGACCTCCAGGGGTGGGGATTCAACCACTTCCCTTGGCACTCTGTTTCAGTGTTTGAAAACCCTCTCAGTGAAAAAGCTTCTTCTAATATCCAACCTAAACTTCCTCTGATGCAACTTGAGGCCACTTCCTCTCATCCTATCACTTCTTACTAGGGAGAAGAGATCAACACCCACCTCGCTACAGCCTCCTTTCAGGGAGCTGTAGGGAGCAAGAAGGTCACCCCACAATATATTTATGCCCTCTCCAAGTCAGCAAAAGCCCTTTTGCCCTGTCAGTGAAAGGCTTACATTTTAAGAATTAGATTTTCTGATGTTTGTGAGAGACTTGTTGAATATTGTGCATCTCTGACATACACACAGGTATTTGCTGAACCCAAGGACATCTGCCTTCTACATTTAAACTGTCCAGCCTCTGAAAATTGACTGCTGGAAGTCAGTAGAAAAAGCAGTTCATGAGCACCACTTTATTATGCACACATGTCATGGCAAGTGCCTGAAGTAAGTGACATGGTAGTCACAGGACCCTAACTCCAGTTACCTAAAAAGAAAACAATGTAATGCCACATAGGAATTTTCTTCTCTTTGATTATAAATTGACTTTTGGAGATGCCTCATTATTCAACATATTGTATAAGCAAGTTTAAGCTCCTCATTTTAGTCACCTGACTTAAATACTGAAG
Organism: Semnornis frantzii; assembly: GCA_013399775.1. NCBI lineage: Eukaryota > Metazoa > Chordata > Aves > Piciformes > Ramphastidae > Semnornis > Semnornis frantzii. The sequence goes on along the minus strand of VWYK01117175.1, from coordinate 12,558 downwards.
TTCTCCAAAGTAAACATTTCCTCAGGTCTGATGCTGCAAGCTGTTAATTCATGGCCTAACTTGAACAGCTAAAGACATAAACAGCTACAGGCATAAGAGCAAAATCAGAGATTATTTTTCATACCACATAGTTGCCCTCAGGTCTAAGTGATGCTATGTATGTTTCCTTTTGCTTTGAACTGAACTGATAAATAATGAGCTGCAGATGGAAAAGAGAAATCATATCATCACAATGACAGCAAGAACTGACATTTGGAGTCTGCTAATCCCTAAAGAAGAATCTTGTGACAGAGAACAAACTAAGAAAAAAGATGATATTTCCAGGCTGGTAAATGCAAAAAATTGCATAAGGTGTAGCACAGATATCCAAGCTGGCAACAGAGGAGTAGGGCAAAAATGGTTTAGAGGTGTGCCTTAAGTACTGGAGGATCTTAGAATGGCTTAGGCTGGAAGGGACCTTAAAGATCATCAACTTCAACCTCCCCACCATGAGCAAGGATGCCTCTCGATCGGACTCAGCTGCTCAAGGTCTCATGCAACCTGGCCTTGAACACCTCCAGGAAGGAGGCATCCACAGCATCCCTGAGCAGCCTGTTCCAGAGTCCCACCACCCTAGCACTGAAGAGCTTCTTTCTTAGATGCAGTCTATGCCTACCCTCATTCAGCTTAAAACTATTCCCCCTTGTCCTACTGCTGGCACCCTTAAGAAAAGTCCCTCTCCAGCCTTCCTGTGGTATTACATCAGGTATTGGAAGGCAGCTGTAAGGTTCCCCCCAGATCATACACAGGATTATAACACTGGGAGGTAGCAGGGGGGGGATCATCTTAAAATTTGAAGCAAATACAAAATGAACCATAAGTAAAAGTCAACTACTCTGAGAAATCAACCCCAATTCCTACAGCAGTTTCCTAATGTTCAAATGATGGCTTTTATTGAAAGGTAACATAATACATTTGCCTTGTCTGCATTATAAATTCCTATCTAATCTATGTCTGCATTATAAATTCCAAAATACACAATTCAAGCAGAAGATAATCAGGTAACTACTGTGTACTTCTCTGTACAAAATGGAGCTATCAATTGTAGTGCTACCCATGGGAAGGCAAGAAGAACTCCTTTAATTGCTTCAGTTTTGCAACTGAGTTTGTAATCTGGCAGTCAGAACTATAATTAGAACAGGAAATTGTGACAAACAAATCACAAAACTTGCTGCCAGATTTATCCAGCTGAGAGAATTAAGTAATGACAAGGTGGCTTAGAAGAGCCCAATATTTTTTCACAAATCTTTTCTTGTGATGAGACAACATACCTTCAGGAGAGCAGATTGCAGGAACATCAGAGAGAATAACTAAAGCTGCTGCCACCAGTCTACTTCCATCTTCTGACAGTAACAGATGTTTTCCAGATTGAACTGCAGGGCTACAAGTTAATTTAGGGTTGAGCTGGGGAAGCTGCCTGACAAGAATACAAACACACAACTCCAGTGTTGCGAAGACTAACGACTTGCCAGGTACCAATCCTCCTGTGTCTTTGCCTTCTCCAAATTCTGGTAATGTTTCCTTTTCTGCAGCACCATCATCAACTAAAACAAAAAGGAGAAATATGGCAAAAATCTGCAGGCTTTACCTTCCAAAAACTTTGCTTCTTAAAACTGTTGCATCATGAAGTGATAATCTTGATACACCTGTGCATGGCTGTGTAGTCAGACTCCTGCTGGCCAGCACCCATCCTTCTGCATAAGCACTACATGCACTGATGGTCAAGAGGTTAAAGTGTGCAGCAGATTTAGACACACAGTGTGTCAGGGCACCACGTTGACACCATGTCACCTGATAAAAATGTTTTGATTCTTTTTTTTTTTTTTTTCTTTTAGAAAATGAACTTTAAGAAGTTGCAATCGGAGTCACTAGTGCAGTCTGGCTTGTAACTGCTGCGTATGCTTGAGTAAGCTGTAAGTGCTCCCTGATGCTCTGCTGCAGCTGATCCCAGCTTCCCACGGAGACTCCTCCCTCCCTGACACCACATCACACTATCCCAACTGCAGTCTCTCCAGTTTTCTTTTCACTTCATGCTCCCTAGTCACCACCAAAGCCACCTGCTATCTGGGGTGGTATGACAGATAGCCACCTGCTATCTGTCATACCACCCCAATTTCCGAAGTCAAGCATCTGGACTGACTTAAGTAATGCAAAACGCTTCAACTAAGATACACCTTTGAGTATCCCCTTCAAGAATGCAGTTTTGCATGCAAGAATTGCTTTAACCTCGATAGTAAGCATTCAGTATCTCCTACATTCCTGTACCTTCGGCACTTCTCCGCTTTTCCTTTACATGCTCCTGAGCTGCAAAAAGGATCAGCCGAACCACTTCGAGGGCAGCAAGCTGAATGTCAGGTGACTCTCTGGTCAGTATCAGCCGATGCAAAACATTCAGCAGCTCTACACCCAGCTCCTACAGGAAGAAAATTGCTTAATATATCCCCACTTAAACTTAATATGTGTCCAACCCAACAGCATTGTTTTTGTTAATCTCATTAAGGACACATTGATGAATACAACTGCAGGAGTTGGCAAGTTCTTCAACATCCAGCTCCTAGCTCTCAGTTCAGTTCTCTGAACAAAACAGTAAATCACTGTAATTGAGAGATGAAGCACTTAAAGCTACTAAAAACTCCCTAGTAACATTTATCTTATGGCTTTTTAACTCTTGGCAGTGAGGGTATCAGATTGTATCCCTTCTACACTCTTTCCTTGGAGAGAGAGAGCAGTGATAGTCAGCAGAACCTGGGCACTGTCCTCAGGCTTTACCAGTTTTGCTGTGATAAGACAATTGCACATCAAACAGGATGGTAGAGAGCTTAATTTAAAGACAAAAAAAGAAGGAATTTTCAAGTTACTGCTTCTTTATGGAATCATAAGCATGGTGTGGTTTGTTTCATTTTGCGCTTTTTTAACTACCTCTGCTTTTGCCCAGTTTCCTTTTATCATCTTCAAGAACTTTAACAGAATTAAACTATCCTTTGACAGAAAGTGTCGGAGAATTTTTTTCTTGGAATTGTCTTCAGTAGGCTCTCATCCTACTCATCTAACCCTACCTGACAAAGCCTCCTCAAATTCTCTGCCCCTTGCTGGTTATAGGTTCTATATTGTGCTCTTCTCTGCCCCTCGCTGTTTTCTTTGAGGTTCCCTTTTCCCCTCCTCTCTCTACAACTTTTGATTTTTTGTGAAGCATAGAATTCATCTACTACTTATGTACTGAATGCAATAGAGAGTAGAGACACTGTTCAAACTAAAATTGTGCTTTAATTCTGGGGGGATTTAATCATTAAGACATTACCTGATCACCGCCTATTTTAGACCGTGGCCATGGAATATCAAAGAGTGCCTGCAGGGCATGTAAGCAGGCAACGATGTTCTCCATTGCTGCATCTGATCCAGGAGAACACAGAAATTCCACACTAATTCCTGTAAGCATCAGAAGAAAAACACCCATAGGTACTTGAAACTTTAAGAAGTAATGTTGTTAGTTACTAAATAACCTAACAGTAGGCTGAGCATTTTCATTTTGTATTAAGTGAAGTCACCTTCTGTTGCTAATATCTTGTGGCAAGAGCTTCTATTTCCCTCAAGGCAATAGAAAGAAATTCACCTTCTAGAAAGCACAAGGCACTGGCTATTAAAACACTGTTGTGGCTGTTTCAGCTAGATTTCTAGCTCAGACATAAAAAAAAATGTGAACAGAGAAACTTAACAAGTGGCAGCTCTGAGCAGAGAGGGGAACATTCTAGGGATAGGGCATGTAATGGCAGCAATGGATAAGTTAATATAATTTCATTGGAGCATCAAGAGCTTTATGTCTGGAAGCACAGCTTGTACCTTCCCCTTGCTGCTTCTGCTGTGCCTGCTGCTATCTACATCTGACGCTGTTTTGGCTGCTGCTGCTTTGCTGCTTCACTGGCACTTGACCCCTTCCCCACCTTCCTTCAGGATGTTATATTTCTGTAGTAGTTTATTCTCCTTACACTGTCGTATTTAGTTTAAACTATAAGATATACAATTTCATTTTTCCTGACTTAAAAAAAAAAAAACAAACCCAAAACATCTGCATCATACTGAGTTTACTCTAGTGGAGTAGGGATCAGTTCTAACCCAGCACAACTGGCTATTAATATAAATTAAAAAAAAAAGAGCAATTTATGAGTACCTCTCTGAACTCTAACTCCAATGAATAGGCATAGTGAGTACACAGTAGAATATTTGACTAGTCATGATGATTTATGGAATAGAAGGAATGGAAAACTGTCTGGCAGAAAGGGACCTGGGGGTTCTAATTGACAAGCACCTGAATATTACAGGGTGACCAGGTGGCAAATAAAGCCAACGGCATCCTGGCTTGGGTTAGAAATGCTGTGTCCAGCAGGAGTAGGGAAGTGATTGTTCCCTTGTACTCTGCTCTGGTGAGGCCACACCTCAAATACTGTGTTCAGTTTTGGGCATCTCAATACAAGAGGAATGGGGAGGTGCTGAAGTGAGTGCAGAGGAGGGCAACAAAGCTGGGGAAGGGCCTGGAAAATAAACCTTATGAGGAGTGACTGAAGGGGCTGGGGATGGTTAGTTTGAAAAAGAGGAGGCTGAGGGGAGATCTCATCACTGTCTACAGCTACCTGAAAGGATGTTGTGGAGAGGCTGCTGGCAGTCTCTTGTCACAGGTAATTAGTGACAGAACAAGAGGAAATGGCCTCAAGCTGTGACTGGGTAAGTTTAAACTGGACATTAGGAAAAAAAAAATTCCGAGCAAGAGTGGTCAGGCATAGGAATGGGCTGCCCAGAGAGGTGGTTGAGTCACCAATCCTGAATGTGTTTAAAAGTTTGTTTGGATGTGATGCTTGGGGATATGACTTAGGGTGAACCTTGCAGAGTAGATGTATTGGTTTGACTTGGTGATCCTGAGGGTCTTTTCCAACCTGAATGTTTCTGCCATTTCTGTAAAATAACACCAAAAGTAATAATAGTTCACGAAGGCTGAGGCTTTGCCTTCCCATTTTACAAATATGCTAAAGACTGCAGCTGCCACAACTGGATCACCAGAAATAAGTAAAGCACATGAAACACAAGCTTCCAAATCTTAGAGCAGATAAAAACAATTACTTCTTTCTGGGCTCTTCTGTCTATGACATTGGAGATAAACTTCTATCAACTGTGATCCATGTTCTCATCCCAGCTGTAACTTCAAAATGTGTGATGACTTGGAAAACTGATCAATGTACACTAAAAGAACAGAGGTGCAACAGAAAATGTCTCTGTTTAAGAGTTTGTTCAGCTTCCCTGAAGGAAGTGAAAATGAGCAAGTGGAACATGTTTAGATGCAGAATAATCCACCCAGGTGTCCAGGACGAAGTATATGAAATTTGAAGCACTAATCCTGTAGTATAGGAAGCTTTTGCATCAGAGGTCCCACTTTTCATTGGAGCTAAGAGATCCAAAGGAAGTGGGCTGAGTGCAAAAAGACTGGGATTCAAAAGAAGTCCTATGCATCTGGGTCATACAAACTCATTCCAAAAAGGGATTGCATAACAAGGATACAAAAGAGAGACCAAAATGGAAAACAATACAACCAGAAATGCCAAATTGTGTTAATTTAGAGGACTGGGACTGAAATCAACTGCCTGACTATCCTCTGCAGCAATGGAGGCTTACCCAGAGCTCTATGTGAACTTAAGGAAACACTTTTTTTCTGTGAGGATGGATCAAGTGCAGGCACAGGTTGTCTAGAGAGCAGTCTCCATTAACGGTGATATTCAAAAGCTTGTATATTGTGCTAAGCTGTAAATAAAGCTTCATCTCTTAACTTCCAGCTGGCCGAGATCTAGTCTGGGTCATTTCACAAGTGTGTGGGGGGGTGGGGAACTCCCAAACCGTCACAGCTGTCTAGATATGGTCCTGCGCAACGAGTTTCAGATGACCCTGCTTGAGCACAGGGCGGTGGACACGATGACCTTCACAAGTGCCCAGTGCCTGCCAACCTACACACTATTCTGTGATGTAAAGCTGTACTTCAGTGATGCTAAACTGTACACTCTGTGATAACTGCAGTGCTACCGCTGCCATAAAATCCACCCTCAAACCTGCATGTTTATGAGCACAGCAGTAAGCACCTGTTCAGGACTGACTTCTATGATTCTATGACTTAGCTCACCCTCAGTGTTTTTTCTACCACCTTAAGGGAAATGCTCTACAATTTTCTCACTAGGACTTAAAATTCTTCTGACTGTAATTTTTTCTAAGAAATGCAATATTCAACGATACACTTACATGTGAATAACTAAATCTTTGCCTGCTAACAGTTCTACCTATGAACACTTTGGGTTAAGCATCTAGAGAGATTATGTACTCACGCACCCAAGATCAGATGAAATCTGTCAGTATTCACATCCTCAGGAGATTTCACCAAGGGCCTGGTAGAAGAATCTTGACACATTGTGGTTGGGGTGACAGGTCTAGAGAGATTAGTAACTCCTTCATCAGGGTCAACAACTATGAAACCTGTGCTAGTAAGCCATAATGCTGTAGCATAAAGTATCAGTGCCCAGGAGCTGTAGTAATGAGGTCTGGCATTTTCAATTGTTTCTGCTGTGTAAAATGTACCACCTACAAGATAAGAAGTTGCACTTTTAAGGATTCACAGATATAATTTATTTTCAACTGCCATATTGCCTTATTCTTACAAAGAGAGATCTTCTATTTAAAATTACATTTATCTTTAAAACAAAAGAATCATACATGAAGGTTCAATATTCAGGCTAATGAGAGCACTTCATTTAAGTTTATTTGGATAGAATCCAATACAATTAACCCTTTTCATAGAATAGCTTAGGTTGGAATGGACCTTAGAGGTCATGTACTCCAACCTCCCCACCATGGGCAAGGAACCCTCTCAACTAGACTTGCCTGCTCCAGGCTTCATCCAACAACAAGGCCTCTATCAACCTCAAAATTAGCCAATAAACAAGGATAGCAAGCAAACTGCTTTTCACATCTGTCTTTAGACAGGTACACAAGTATACATATTCTTGACATACTCAGTTTCATATTCTTGATATTCAGTTTTGCTGTGATCTTAACACAGTCAATGATCACAGAATCACAGAATGTTAGGGGTTGGAAGGGACCTCCAGAGAACATTGGGTCCAACCACCCTGCCAAAGCAGGAACACCTAGGACAGGCCACACAGACACACATCCAGGTTGGCTTTGAAAGTCTCCAGAGAAGGAGTTCCAGTGCTCTGTCACCCTCACAGTAAAGAAGTTTCTCCTCATGTTGCAGTGGAACTTCTGGTGTTCTAACTCATGTCCGTTATCCCTTGTTCTCTTACTGGGTGCCCTTGAACACAGCCTGTCCCCTTCCTCTTGTGTACTTATAAGTGATCTATGAAAATACAACTGCCTTCTTACCTTCAGCAGGGAGTTGAGATGCATATTCTGAAGGCAGAATTAAGAGAGCAAAATCCTGGAGTGCAGCAAGCCAGAGCTTGCTTAGTGTTCCAAGATCTGCTTGTACTAAATCCAGCAGTCCACTGGCTGAAGATGCCACGTTTCTGTAGCTTTCTTCTGCAGAGTTTGCAATTTTTAAACAGTGGTTGTGTGCCTCGTTTTGATTCTTCTGCTTTTCAACTGCAACTATGTAAACCTGGTTATAAATTTGGAGAGAGATTTACAAACGTTAATACTTGGAAAACTACTGTGAACTGACTTTAAGCAGGTAGCCTATGCAGTACGGAACTGACACTCTTAACTTACAGGAACTACCTGTAAGAAATTAAATGCCAACAGACAAAGAGTAAAAGAGAAAAATGATGCCTAATTGAAGTGGTACATGGGTTTAGTGGACTGTCACCACAGCCATTCACACAGGCCAACTAAAAATGAATACTGAAATATTAGCATATGTGAAGAAATTCTTATTTCTTCAGGACTAAACACACTCCTTAATGTATGATATGTATGATAAAATCAATTTAACTAGCAATGCTTTTGTCAGGTTTATAAACTTCAGAGACATCCAAGCAAAGCAAGGGGACTGGCACTTCTGTTTAATGAAGCAGCTAAGAAATTCCTGAAACTACTCTACAGGAAAGGTTCCAACTCACCTCACCAGATATCAAGACTCTCATTACAGCGCTATTATACTCACCTCTGCCCAAGCCTTAAGCACAGCCAGAATCTCCATAGTTGAGGTGCTTTCATTATATTGTTGACTTTGTGCTTCTTTCCCAGCCTGCACTTTGACCAAAGAAGAAACAAGCAGTTGGTGAACCCTTCGAAGGTCATTAAGATCACTGACTACACCACTTGCTATCCAGGCACTGCATACCTAGTGTGGTAAAACAAAAAATAATGAGAAACAAGAGCCAAGCAATACTGAATACTCTTTTTTCCCCATCTGTAAAATTATGAAAACCAGATTTAATTTCTACTGAGATACAGTTACTCTCAGATAATAACCAATGTTAAATGACACTACAGTCCAGTATGCATAAGTAATGAAAGCCAAAAACATTAGAGGGATGTCATACTACAAAATTTCTCAGGAGATTGTAAAGTGCATAGTATCTTTGAGTTGTTCCAATATAGTGGTAACATAGGTGACATTATTTTGTGTGCTAGATGATTTATTTCCTTTTTCTTATGCAATGTATCAAGCCAAAAGAAAATTTCAGAGGGTCTGTTATCTAAGGATTCTGACTTCAAACACTTGCCTGACATGCTTTTGCTGTGACATCAGGAGGAGTTTCAGGAGCAAAGGCAGGCCTAAGTGCTGCTCCAACCTGAGGAGAAGTTATCCAACATTTAATACATAGTTAACAATTAACTAAAACATTATTTTTCATAAGCAGCTTTGTTGTATAAACCACAGTTTATAAACATAGCTTCCTTTTAATTTTTCCACAGACTGCCTCAGCGAGACTGAAGAGCAGGAAGACAATTGCAGTCCTACTTTTATTGCTTTGTTTTGCTTACATGGTTCTCTGAGAGGGGTCTTCAAAGCTGATTCTATTTTTTGTGCAGTCTAAAACTGAAACAGAAGCTTCTTCCTTCCTGAACTCTAGACTTGATGACCAGCCCTCAAAAGAAAAAGCAATGTTCCAAACCACGAAAGGCTTGCAAGACACCTAATGAGTGACATTTCCTTCCTCAGAAAGAAAGCAGATTTAAGAAAAACAAACAACTGAAGTTGGTCAACTTTGCGAAGTGAAGCAAGGGTAGACCACAAACCCCACCTGCTTAATAATGTACAAACTTACTAGGTTGCAAAGATTTTACCTGCTCTCACTGTTCAAAGTTATTTCACTAAAGGCTAATGAAAATTTCCCTGCTATCTGAGTTGCTATCTGAAAACTCAGACTTAAATCTGATGCTCTTTGGGATCAAAGTACAAAAGGTAGTACAAGAAGTACGAATGCAAGTTTGTGAAAAGGTTTTGTTTTTAATGACAATGACAATTTATTAAGATCCCCTAAGGCACAGACTTCATTTCAAGAACTTCTGAATAAGATTTTAGGAAACCATTGCTGGAGTCTGGATCTATGTTCATCTATTTCTGGTAATAATTATGGAGAAAAAAGGTAAGAAAACACTAAATGTTGAACTACTTAACATCTCTTCATCTTTGCCAATACTATGCATAGATTTTCATAGAAAACATTTTAAGGACAGTGAATGATTAAAGGAGAATTATTAGCTCTGCTTGTGACCTGCTTGATCACTTTGAACAGCCAGGATAGATGGTGTATTTTTTTCCCCGGGTAGTTCCAGACTAGATCAAGGCACTTCTCCTTCCTACAAAGGAATGCCAGTAGAATAGAATTCTAATGGCAAAAGGAAGATCAAAGTGGGTTAGGATGATGACTTCAGTGTCAGGATCTCTCCATTTATCTGAGGGAAAGTGATCTGACTCTCAGTGCCTGTTGGAAATTGAAGACTGAGAGCCAGAGGAGGCTTAACACAGCTGCCTTGCGTATTTAACTCAAGGGCAGCCTGCAATGCAAAATTGTAAGGACATCTTTTCTCTAAGAGTCAGTAAAACTTCACTGAAATAGACCTTGTGAGCACAGTCTGTGCTTTTACCTCCTCTAGCTATTATAGAATCATAAAATTGTCAGGGCTGGACATGACCCAAGGATCACCTAGCTTGAACTCCCCTGCCATGAGCAGAGACACCTCACACTAAAGCAGGTAGCTCCCAGCCCCATTCAGCCTGGCCTTAAAGACCTCCAGGGATGTGGCTTCCATGACCTCCCTGGGCAACCTGTTCAGTGTCTCAGTACCCTCATGGTGAAGAACTTCTTCCTAACATCCAATCTGAATGTACCCACTTCTAGTTTTGCTCCATTCCCCCTAAGTCCTAATCACTACCTGACATCCTAAAAAGTCCCTCTCCAGCTTTCTTGTAGGCCCCTTGAGTATACTGGAAGGTCA
>VWYK01117174.1:10487-34750 GCA_013399775.1 Semnornis frantzii | reverse complement strand
TGCCCAAGGAGATGGTGGAGTTCACTCTCCCTGGAGGTGTCTGAAATAGCATAGACATTGCACTCAAGGATATGGTTTAGTGGGCATGGTGGTGTTGAGTTATTGGGTTGACAGCTGAGCTTGAAGATTTTAGTGGTCTTTCCCAACCTAAATGAGTCTATGATTGATACAGAAACAAAATGGCTTTATTGCCATGTCTTTAATTTCCCTATCACAGCTCTTCACCTCAAAATAAAGCATCTGATCTCTCTGCTCATCTATTGGTTTTGAAACTTGAGACTGCTGCATAAAGGCTATTTATGTGTCCACCTGAGTGGTTTCTGCATGTTCATTACAGAAAGATTGCATAGCATGTGGTATTGTTTTATTAAACATTTAAGTATATTGATGCAGAAGAATTGGTGTAACAGGGCTATTAAATGTCACTCTTCTGGCAGTTATCCTTCCACTGTGACAGCTTTATTCTTATTCTCTCTTTGTTTCTTTATTCTCCTGCTTTAGATGGGTTTGTGGGCTCTTTAAGACAATTTGGGGAAGGAAAATTAGAGGAAAATAGGTCTGTGTGCCCTGAAGGTAAGTCCTAATAGTGTCAGCAGTCCAGTGGAAGCTTCACATAGTGCTGTGGATTGCCACATGGTAATAAGGAACACAACCAGCTGCAGGATGTTTTAGGAGTAAGGGCAGGTCAGAAGGACTGCATTAGGAAGTCTGATCTGGACATATCTTTTTCCTGGGGAACACAGTGTCTGAGAGCAGATTGTTTCTGCTCACATACATCAACTGAGCAGAGTCAGTGTGCACCTGTGCAGTGTGTCCTGGGCTTATGGATGGGGTTGTACTGGTTCTAGTTTAAGCTTCCTGGAGCCCAAAGCATAACAGAACAATACAATAATAGGATGCCTTCCCCTCTGCCCCCCTTTGGAAAGAAAGGAATTAGATGTAGAGAGTAAAAAGGGGTAAAACACCCAAAGAACAGTCTTGCTTCAATGTGGAAGTGAAAAGAAAAACTTTAACAATAAATAAAAGGTGTTTTAGGTAAGGGGAGTTACAAAAAAGGTATAGGGAAGGGAAACAAGGTACAAAATATATATACAACCAGACTGATGGCAATGGATGGAGGTAGATTCAGGAGGTGGTTGAACCTGGGCACGTGGCAGAGCAGGAGTAGCAGGAAGCAAGCTGCTGCTGGCAGGCAGGGCAAAGGGAGAAAGAGAAGCAGCTCTGTTTTTATAGGGAGTCTAGACAGGAAGTGGAAATGGGCTAACCATGGCACCTGGGGTCAGGTTCAGACCACCCCCAGCAGGGTTTAACCCTTTACAGGGGTGGTGGAGGTGCAGAGCTGTTGCAAGAGGAATGGCAGATGTTCATGGTGTGATTGTCCAGCTTAGATAGATCCCAGTCTCTTTAGTCTCATTATCTGATACCAGATGGCTGGAGACCAACTCTTCTCTGCTTCCTAGGTCTGTGTTTGCTTATATACATGCCCAAAATTGATGTATAGGAGAACAAAAAGTAACTTAACTGATGTTTTGGGAGCAGTTTCAGCTAACTCAGTTTTTCCTTGTTCTTGCTTTTACAGTTTTCTTTCCAATTTTAAAGCAGTATTTGCTTTGCATGGAAAATAGGTACCTGGAAGATGATATCAGAGTTGCATGATGAAACTCTTGGGAGAGTAGGAAATGGCAGAATCAATCACCTGATGCCTCTGTAGTCTAGCTTCCTGTACCATGCCTGATTTCTGTTTCACTTGGTAAAGATAGAGGATGATGTTGTCTTAAGGAGCAGCTATTCATGTTGTTCATAGAATCAATTAACCAGGTTGGAAGAGACCTCCAAGATCATCCAGTCCAATCTATCACCCAGCCCTATTCTACAGAAAGAAAATACATTATCAGTATATTTCTTATGCCAGCCCTTTTATACCAGATGCAGACCAGGGAGGAAGTGTAGCCTTATTTTGGGGATGCTGTTCTGGAACATTTAGCACTTCTCCTTTTGAAACATTTAACATTACCCAAAGCTTCACATGTTATGAGTAGCTGCTGTTGTTTTCAGCAGTAGTGTCAGTGCCCAATGCTTGAGCTGGGCTACCTAATGACTAAGCACCAAAGACTACATTTGAAAAGTTCATGATATCAGCTAGGAGCTCTGGCATAGGCAAAAATTGGAAGCAGTTTTTTTGGGAGACTTTCAATTGCCTTAACGTGAGACCATCCTCTTTGAGCAATTTCTGCGCTTCATTAATCATCCAAATTCTGCAGCAAATGAGGCAGAGATCCTGCAGAAAACAGATGCAGTTAGCAACACATCCTAATTTGTTATGAGAGCATGGTAGAAAAGGTCATACTACCATGTCACATTGTTTATGCCCAAAGACACAGTGGCACTTGAGAGATTCATGGTTGCAGGTCAGGTTGTTTGGTCATGGAAGTTTTAAGGCTTTTGCAGTCTTAATATGCTTCTGTAATTTGTGTTTGATGATCTTACAATGCTGTGCTTGGTATGGCTTGAATCATGGTAGACTGCTTTGACTTGAGTCAAAGCTGGTGGGAGGCATATCTGAGATGAAGTTAAATTGGTGCTAGTGAGAAGGGAAAGCCAAGAAGAGCAGTCTGTTGGAGTGCTCGTTACAGGTAGCTAAGTGACTTTTCAGCCATTCCTTTACTTTTATCTGTGCCAGTGTCCCATGGGTAGCTGCTGGGGGATGGTACTTAATTGTTTATTGTCGATGAGCATCTGTTAGGAATTCTCTCCTGATTCCCTAGTGAAAACCTAGACAGGTTTTTATCATGTAACCTAGAGGGCTTTTCACAGAGGAAAGCCTGATGCTGAAATGCAGAGCTGTAGCCTTGAATTCTGGTGAGAGTTCTGGTGAGGGTCCATTGCTGAATTGTTCTGCAAGAGATGTTTTAGACAATTGTGTTTCTCTCAGTTCATTTAGGTAGTCATACACTCAGATATTAAAGGGGGAAGAAAAAAAGGCAAGTGACTGCACAGTAATATAGAATACTCATTTCAATACTCATTTCACTGGAGTATGGTAATGCTCATTGGGAATGAGGTCTCATTGGTAAAGGTCATTTGAAACAGATCTGCAGAACCTTCAAGATGCTGTAATGAGTCACAAGTCTGCGAGGGCTCACTTGTTAGATTGCAGTGGAGGGTCTAATGTTTTGTTTTTCTCATCTACACACTTTGACCATCTTTATTTTATTATGATAAGCTATTATCTAACTGCCAGGAGCTTAGAATTTCAGCAGCTTTATTTGTCGACAAGTTGGTTCAGCTCAAATGTTCTCCTGCTCCTGTCCCAACTTGAAGCAAATTTTCCTTTTCTCCTTTATCAGTACTTTATCCTTTAGAGCTTCTCAGCTCTCATGTGTACAGTTCTGGAGCCCCCAGCACAGGAAGGACATGGAAGNAATGGGTTTGAAGTGGCAGAGGGGAGATTGAAAGTGGATGTTAGGAGGAAGTTGTTTGCAGTGAGGGTGGTGAGACACTGGCACAGGTTGCCCAGGGAGGTTGTGGCTGCTTAAGGTTAGACAAGGCCTTGAGTGACCTGTGCTAGTGGGAGGTGTCCCCTGCCTATGGCAGGGGGTTGGAACTGGATGATCCTTGAGGTCCCTTCCAACCTTACCATTCTATGTTGCCTCTTTCCAGATGACTTTTCTGCTCTCATGATCAGTGTTGGTTTCAATGTGTAATGGTCACTGGTGATGTTCCATGCTGCCAATTGTCTCTGCTTTGTTGCTGTGCTTCACACCAGTGCTGGCCACCTGGGCCTGTGACCTGACAACAGGCAGGGAGACAGAACTCTTACCAATGTAGAGTATTTAGGGAGATTTTTTATGATGCTTGTAATGCTGCATTGGGTGGAGGAACTCCTCAGTGCCTTCGCTTTTGATTGCGCAAGGAATTGAAATCCTCGAATTGTGTATTTGTGGGTGAGTGGAGTTAGTGGGGAAGGACAGAGCTGGAGGTTTAATCTTTATAGTGAGGGAGAAGCAGAAGAAAACTGGTACAGAAAAGAGTGAGAAACTCTGACTTCCTTCATTGCATTTCAGCACGGCTGTGAGTTCTTCCAGCCCGCAAGTGTAATTATGGATTGGTAGCTGATGGGGCCAACTGCATTATTCATTATGGTCCAGATTGAAATGAAATCATGGAGGACAATTTTCTGTCTCACACTTCAAGGTCAGATGAGGGTATTTATTATTCCCTCACTGTTTATCTGTGAATGCAAATTGAATTTAGTGATTCAAATTGATGAAATGTTAGAAATATAAAACTCATCAGAGCTGACATGAAGAGAAATTACTGGGTAGAGCTGGCCAGTGACTTCGCCATCCCATGTACAGGCCTCTGCTTTGATTAGTAATTATTTCAGTCTTTGAGTTTTCTCATTCCCAGTTTTGTTTCAGTTGTTGTCATTTTTTGTTTTCAAGGAAAAAAAAAAAAAAGTGTAATAACACTTTGAAGCATTTGGAATTTGAATTAGATGATGTAAATAAAGCCAGCTGCAGAGAGGATGATTGGATCCTGGCTGGAGGAAAGGCTTTCTTTCAAAATTCTTCCTGGAGTTTTGTTTTCTTTTTTATTCTTGGGGTGTTTGTGTGTGTCTGTGCTTGTTTGTTTGTTTTCCTCCCTCTCATGACAGTTTCCTTTCTCCAGTATTTTGCTTCCTTGCTGAGGAGCAGAATGAATGTTCCAAGCTGAGGTGGGATGTGATGGGGGAAGGCAGCACCCATTTGCCATCTTTTGGCACTGAAGCTCCAGGTGGTTCCTTACTGACATATCTTCTACAGGCTGAACTTCCTCACCAGCCAGGGTTGCTGGGAGAGCAGAAACCAGGACCTACGAAGGGGACTGGTTGAAATAGTCAGAGTGCAGATGCTCTCTTCCCAACTCACTCTGATGCATTCTGAACAATTTAGTGAACATCTTGGCTCAGTTTGGTGTATCAGGCTGTGGTCAGGAGGCATTGCTGTAGTGTGCCTCCTGTTCTCTGCAGTGCTGGAAAGACACTTTTAACTGGAACGGGGTGGTGGGGGGATTATTCTTATCTCAGAGTGGGAGTGGAAAAGCCTTATCAGTGAATGCTCTTTAAAAATAGGCAGTCCTCCATAATTGCCAAATGCCACATACAAAATAATGATGCAGAGATAGATGATACATGCTGTGCAGGCTATAGGCTGTGTTAGTAATCACAGAGGACTGTTGGGTTTAACTCCTGATTTTTAATTACTTGCTTTTTGTTAAGAACATTTAGTATTTGCTTCTCTACCAAGCACTGTGGAAGCAGTTGGTTTGCTCAGGATGTGTCTGACTTGTTGATTCAGAAGAGTCATGAACATTTCTGGAGTCCTGTGTGCAGTTCTGGAGCCCCCAGCACAGGAAGGACATGGAACTGTTGGAGCAGGTCCAGAGGAGGCCACAAAGATGCTGAGAGGGCTGCAGCAGCTCTGCTGTGAGGACAGGCTGAGAGAGTTGGGGCTCTGCAGCCTGCAGAAGAGAAGGCTTCCAGGAGACCTTAGAGTAGCCTTGCAGGATCTGAAGGGGGCTACAGGAAGGCTGGGGAGGGACTATTGACAAGGTCTGGGAATGACAGGACAAGGGGCAATGGGTTTGAAGTGGCAGAGGGGAGATTGAGACTGGATGTTAGGAGGAAGTTGTTTGCAGTGAGGGTGGTGAGACACTGGCACAGGTTGCCCAGGGAGGTTGTGGCTGCTCCCTCCCTGGAGGTGTTGAAGGCCAGGTTGGAGGAGGCCTTGAGTGAGCTGTGCTAGTGGGAGGTGTCCCTGCCTATGGCAGGGGGTTGGAACTAGATGATCCTTGAGTTCCCTTCCAACCTTACCATTCTATGCTTCTATGATTTGGACATCCTGAAAGCCCTTGATAATTTGGCCTACATAAGCTATTAGAAATCACTTTGCACCTTTAACTATCAGCTTGAATTCTCCCCTAGCCACTTTTACTGAAGACAGCAGCATTTGGAAGTTAGTAAGCATACAAGAAGCAATGTGGCTTCAGTGGCTTTTAAATACCAGTAAAAGTTATTTGCCATATAAATGCCTTCAGCAGAAGCATTGACCTAATGAACATTTCAAATCTGGAGGCTCAGGAAGAGAATATTTATGCCAAAGTTATCTCACCCTTGAAATATTTCACATCCCAGAACTAACTGATGGATGTATTTGACAAGCTGTTCATGTTTCAAGTTAAAAGCAAATCAGACTGCAGAAGTCTCTCATTTATTAAGACATTGCCTTCGTTCTCCCCTTGCTGGTGGATGTGGAAAACATGTTTATTAGCGTGACACCGAAGCTGACGTCAAGCGGCTGATTCAATATCTGTTCAGATTCAACCCCACTGCCTCTTGCATTCTGGTCTTGGTTTTGGCAAGTTTGGTTCCTTTGGGTTGCTGGGGTCAGCAAAGCCATGTGCGTTGCAGCAAGTGTGTTGACCCTGTAATGAAAGGTGGCAGAGGGTGCCTGATGTGAATTTCTTTGAGTAAATCCTAGCTCCTGCCAGTCAATTATGGCTATTGTACTGGGGCTGGGGCATCAAATTGGTGTTATTTCTGTTCTGTAACTGTTCATTTGGAAGGAACTGTGTTTCTGAGCCTGATATTTATGTCACTGGCTGGAGAGTAAAATTAAATAGTCTCAATGATAAAACATATTGTCAGTGTACCAATAAAGCTCCAACCACCTGTCTGCTTCTTACCCATTTCATCTGTCCACACGAGCAAAATAATTCTCTTTATAATGGTCCTTCATTATAAATTCAGTCTTCCTTGTATGTAGAGCAGCAACATGATCTATGAACTGCTGCTCTTTGAATGATTTGTGATGTATGGAAGCCTGATGATGGGGAGTTACATAAAAGGTCTTTGACAGAATACAAAGTGTGAACCAAGAGAAAGTTTTGCAGATGTTTGCAGAGGACTTTGGGGAAGACAAATAGCAAGAAGAAAGCTTCCCTGCTCCCTTCTCCCACTGAGTCTCTCTAGACTGTTTTGTGTAGTATTTTCTGTAGCAGTGTTTTGTGTGACTCTCTATAAAGCACAGTTAAAGCCTTGAATAAAATATAGCCCTTGTGATAACTTCCACTGAAGATGTTAGTATTTTGTATCACTGAATGTAGAAGCAAATAAGAGCTAAGAGGGAAGTGCTGGCCCCCACAGATCCCACTTGTACACATCACAGTGCTTGAGAGCAGGGTTGGATCCTGCTGCTTCAGTATCTTCACAGTCCTGGATGAGAAGAAGAAATGGAGCAGAATGAGGAGCCAAACAATCCCGTGTTAATAAAAGTTTGCACCCAGACTTTTGACTTTGGAGCTGAAATCCTTGTAGCACCAAACCCATCTCCTGCTTCCTGATTATTTTTTTTCCCATAGCTTACCTGCCTTAAATTTATGAGCATAGGCAGCTCCATTCTGCAGCAGTGTTCTCAGAGCTCCCATTTGTCTTTTCAGCAGCAGTTCATAATGGATCATTTTTTTTTTCTTCATTTTTAACATAAGATGGAAGTTGTTCTGTTTTCACAACCCCACCTTTTGTTTCCTGTGTCCTGTCCCCCAGACTGTTTTTTGTTGTTCTCTTCTCTCTTTGTCATTTTTAAGGCCCATTCCTGCTGGTGGTAGTAGCTGTTGAGGCAGGTTAGGCAGAACCTGAAGGGGAAAGAAGTCTGTGCCAGAAATTGAAGGTTGGAAGGAGCCTTGAGGGGAGGACACAGACAGGGATGTTCTGCTGCTATCCATTTGACAGCACAAAGACATGCTAGAGCTGCCCCATTGCTACTTATGCCTTCATGTTGGCTTCTAAAACCTGGGAGAGAAGAACTGGGATGAAAAATAACATTTTTGTTCAATCTTTGCTCTCAGTTTATCACTTTCCAGTGTGGTTTATATCTTTGCATGTACTGTCTAGAAATGTGTTGGGGTGTTGAGAAGGCTGCAATTTGTAAAGCCTCAGGAATGGCTGTGCTTCTCTTCATCCAAATGTCTCACTACAAAACAATTTCCCTTGCTCCTTTTTGCCTCATTAGCTTGCATGCTAACCTTTTTCTTTTGGCCTCTGACATGAAGATGCTGATAGCTGCAGCCTGGTCTCTTTTTTTTTCTGTTGTACTTGTGCAATAGCACTGTCATTGCGTTTCCCCTCTGTGCATCTTCAGTGTTCTTCCCATCCATGCTGTCTGGTTTTTGGTGCTTTCTCTTTGATGTGATCCTCGTTTCTGACAGCTGGCCCTGGTACGTGCAAGTGTCTCATCTCTTCCCTAGTTGCAACACGACCTAGACAGTGTTGCTCTTCTAATTGTTTCTCTGCTGATGTGGACCTCTTGTTTTCCTCTCAATTGATTCACTCAGACCTCTTCTGGCATCCTGTTTGCTTTCTCTTTTTAGTTTTTATTTCCTCCAGTACCTCTGAGGTGGGAACTTGGCTACTGAAAGGAGGGGATGCTTAAAATAATGTTTCACGGATCATTGGGAGCAGGGGCACATTATCAGCTGCTTTTGTAATGTTTTAAAGGAGATTATTAAAATGTATCTTACAGCTTCAGTATTCACTCTCTGCTGTCATTGTTCTCAGTCTTTCAAAGAACATTCTGGAAAATGAAGTTTTATCAGTAAAATTGCATTCAAGTGGATTACAGAAGTGAAGAGCAAAATATGAAGAGTCTCAATAGCTCAGAACAGAAGGATGCTGGCATCTCATTCACTGGGCTGTGGAACAAGGGACATTAATAGGCTGATAAACAGAAATGACTTTTTCTCTTTAAGGCTTATAAGGTTTACTTTGAACTGGCCAAGATTTTAAAAACTGCCTGTTCTTCAGGCTTATGTTGAACAGAGGACTTTGGGCCCATTTTATTTTTGTGATGCTCATTTTGAGGGGAGCAATTACTTTGTCAAAGCCATAGGTGTCATGAGCGTGGGAGAAGAGTGCCTGCATCTGACTTTAACACCATTTGCTGCTGCTTCCCTACTTTCAAATCCTGTTTTGTGTCCACAAGGTCTGTAACTTTCTTTTGGGATTTTTTTTTTTTCTAACAGAGACAGTTTGTGTTGTATTTGGTGCAGTTTCTGGAAGAATTATCAATGAATCCTAAGAGAGGAGGAAAGGATCTCAGTAATTGGCTTTGGTGTGGTGTGGAGAGTTGTAAGGAAGTTGGATTTCATGCTTCCTGCAGCAAGGAAGCCTATGGTAACAGAGTCAGTCCAGAGAGCTTCAGTATTGCCTCTGCTCTCATAGACATCTCTGGTAGTTAAATTTTATGTGCATTAACATCACATTTGCTCTGAGGCTGAAATCTCAACAGATGGTGCTGTTCTTTCCAAACACCATGCCACGGCTGAGGAAATTGCCAATTTGTCTCTCTTTAAAGCAGTCATTTTCCAACCTAGCTCAAGAGGTGTGTATGAGGCTGAATGTCTGTGCTCTCCAGGAGATGGGAATCTCAAATGTTTTTCATTATTTCAAGAAGGAAACCTAGCACATATCTCATTTTCCTTTGTGAATGTCAGCTCAATCATAATCCATCAGTCCACTCAGCATTTATAGAAATAGGTCACAGTATTGAGAGGTTAGGAAAAGAAAGATTTCTCCACTGTCCTGTCAGAAAGTTTTGCAGTAATCAAATGTGAGATTCTGGCTGTTTTGTAGTATTTCATCTCTGCATTTTTTTTTTTCTTCTGTCCTGACACTAATCAGGATAAGTTCCCTTGATAGAAAATAATATTTGCAGTAAGGTTTCTGTAGTGTGATTTAATTTATTATAGTGGGTTTTGTACTCAGATTTACCTAGTGCATAAAAAAGGCTGTAGTTGAACAAACTCTGATGAATCTTAAGTGAGTAGCTGAGGTTTTCTGGTCTCACCTATCCATTCTGCTCTGTACTCGAGGCTGACCTGTTAACAGACTTGGTAGGGCTGACGTGTGCAGGGACATAAAGTCTGGTGTAGCATAAGCCCCATGCAAAAGGGGGATAAGTGCTTTAAGCCAAGGATTTTGGGAGACGTGTCTGCTCTCCTCAGACCCCATCTAGAGTCCTGTGTGCAGTTCTGGAGCCCCCAGCACAGGAAGGACATGGAACTGTTGGAGCAGGTCCAGAGGAGGCCACAAAGATGCTGAGAGGGCTGCAGCAGCTCTGCTGTGAGGACAGGCTGAGAGAGTTGGGGCTCTGCAGCCTGGAGAAGAGAAGGCTTCCAGGAGACCTTAGAGTAGCCTTGCAGGATCTGAAGAGGGCTACAGGAAGGCTGGGGAGGGACTATTGACAAGGTCTTGTAATGACAGGACAAGGGGCAATGGGTTTGAACTGGCAGAGAGGAGATTGAAAGTGGATGTTAGGAGGAAGTTGTTTGCAGTGAGGGTGGTGAGACACTGGCACAGGTTGCCCAGGGAGGTTGTGGCTGCTCCCTCCCTGGAGGGGTTCAAGGCCAGGTTGGAGGAGGCCTTGAGTGACCTGTACTAGTGGGAGGTGTCCCTGCCTATGGCAGGGGGTTGGAACTGGATGATCCTTGAGGTCCTTTCCAACCTTACCATTCTATGAATCTTCCTGTTACATTTTAAGATGTCATCCAAGTTGTGTCTATCTGTTGATAATGGCTGTCAGCCTGAATTGTCCCTGAAGGGATGTTTAAGGTGTAGGATGCCATATTGTGGAGTGAGCAGCTGAGGTGTGAGTACAGGGCACAGCTGCAGTGCCAAGAGTTATGCCCTAACAAAAGGATGGGCTGGAGGGCAGTGGTGGGGAGCTTTATGATTTGGCTGCTGTAGGTTCTGAATGATGTAGGGTTTATACACTTCAAGTAAATACTCCTTGGGTGACATATATGTGCTTGTGACATTCGATGTCTTGGTTACAACACTTAATTTTGCCTCATGTTTCACAGTGCAGCAGGACTCAACCTGCTCTTTGTCATCTTGGGATGCTGGCTTCTAAGAGATTTTTCAATATGGATTTAGTTTGTAGAATCTGACAAGAGCTGGCTCTGTCTGGTGGAGTTTTTGCATTGTTCAACAGAAGGCAGCTAGTGTTTCTATTAAGTTGTCCCTGAGACTGAACTGGAGATGCTTCCTGAAGTTGGGACAGGGAAGGGAATATCCAGTGCAAGGCTGGCACCGCTTCGTGTTCCATCACCACAGGTACTGCTCTCAGGCACAATTTGCCTGTTCAACTGATTAATTAAAAGAGAACCAAGGAAGTAATGGTGCACTGGTAATGAAATTATCCATTTTCAAATGCAGATTTGAAGGCCTCTTGATGAACTTTCCCATCTGAATACAACAACGGAGAGACTGTGTCACAGTCCCTGATTATTAAATTGGTCTGTGAGTGGTTCCGAATTGAACTGGAGCTTTAAACAGCCTTCTAGTTTATCCAGTGTTTTAAAATGCATTTTTTTTTTCTTCAAGGAGGATGGCTTTGAGGTAAAGGGACAGCTGTTTGGGGGTTTTGGTAAATTCCTTCATAAATCTGAGTAGTACAGTTTGGTGACCTGGCAGCACAGGGTGTGCTTGATTCATGCTAAGAGTGTCATTAAAGACTGTTTCTCTTTCAGATCTGTCTAAGTAGTGCCTTAACAGCAGTGCTGTTGTCTTGGAAAGCATTTTTAGTTATTTATTTTAATTATAATATCCCTCTCTAGCACTTGGAAATTTTCCAATGCTGTTTTGGCATCAGAAAAGCAAAAATCATCTGTTCCTGAGTAAGCTGAAGATGTTGATTTTGATCTTTCTTGCTTGCTTGAGGAGTTTTGACTTGGGTGTAATAATAATTTTTTTTTTTCCCCCCATATCACACTCACTCTGTGCAATCCTGGATAAAGTTGTCAAACTCAAATTATGAACTGACTCAGAACAGTCACAAGGATTATTTCATTCTTCTGTTACTTATCAAGTACTTTGCCAGCATACTTGATCTGTGATGAGAAGCTTGTTGTGTGCCTTGGAACAGCTGTCCATTAGTGTCCCAGCAGTAGGCTGAGTGTCTGAAGGGCATGCATGAAGAACATCTCCTGGAATGCATGGGTAATTGTGCATCACCACATCACACTGCACAGAGAGCTGAGAAGAAAAGGGCCCAAGATGTTCTGGCTTAATTGAGAATTGTGTCCATATTGCAAAAGGAGTGCTAATCACCTGGCCTCAGAAGACATTTCTCTTCCAATATAGGTTGCTGGCAAGAGCAATGCGCAGGTGGTAGCTATAATTACTTGTTGAGCACTATCTGTCTGTCAAAGCTGATCATCTTAAACCTCAGCTTTACTTCTGCTTTGTTAAGAAAGCCATGAAAAGGTAGCATAGAACCCTGCATTGTGTGGTGTTTGTTGGAAACAAGGCACCTGCTCTAAGGCAAACTGATTGAGTTTGAAATGGATATGCAATTATTTAAATGCTTTGTACACACAAA
This sequence comes from Semnornis frantzii, assembly GCA_013399775.1. NCBI lineage: Eukaryota > Metazoa > Chordata > Aves > Piciformes > Ramphastidae > Semnornis > Semnornis frantzii. The sequence goes on along the minus strand of VWYK01117174.1, from coordinate 22,331 downwards.
GGTCCAGTAATTGCCTCGTGCTGAACAAGAAGGCTGTCACTGAGGTGGTTCTTCTCTCATACCTTTTTCTGGGAACAGCTGATATTGACTCTGCAGCTACTCAGTTTCCAGCAGTGCAGCCGTAAGACGAAGTGGCACCAACCCTGGTGTCCTGGCATTGCGGCGTGGCCTCTCCTCTCAGGCTTTTGCGATCTGGCTGAGAGGCAGAGGCCAAGTTTTCACAGGTCTGTCTTCTCTTCCTTAGTGCACGAGTACTGGAGAAGGCCCGGCAGCAGCTGCAGGAGGAGATGCTGCGGATCCAGAGCCAGCTCTTGGATGAGAAGAAGAAGCGTGAGCAGCACGAAGCGCTGGTCAGGCGGCTGCAGAAACGAGTGCTGCTGCTCACCAAGGTGGGTTTCCAGGTCACGTTTGGAAAAGCCTGGTGCTGTACTTCTTTCCTCCAGGTGCACAACTCATTGTTTCTCCTTTGTTCCCCTCTCTGACTGGTACTACAGAGGTGCTATGGGATCTCTGCTGAGCGTGTGCTGTAAGAGATATGAAACTTGTCACTAGGACTGCGTTAAAGCGCTAGTACATCTGAAGGCTTTGCTGGTGTTCTCCCCCCTGGGGGCTCACACCGTGCCGGAGCTACGTGACTTGGTCTCAGGCTTGGCATTTGTGCAAGGGCAGAGAATTGAATCATGTTGTCACTAGAGCGTTTGGAGCCACTGAAGGGAATTTATAATGGCTCTGGCTGCGTCGCCTCCTTCCCTAAAGAGAAGAAAACGACGGCACCTTGTCAGCTGCTCCTCTGGAAAAACAATTTGCAGAGAGTAAGAGATTCGCCTTCCTCTTGCGCTGCAAGTCTGTTCGAATGTAATGGTAGGCAGTAGACCAGTAAATTGAAAATGCTTTTTAAGATTCTTTCTATAGGATATATCGAAGAAGTCTGCATTATCCTGTATCAGGTATGCTCTCGTGATGAAATTCTATACAATAATTTTGAAGTCTGTAGAGCATTGAAAACTTTATATTAAATTCTGGGGCCGCTCTTCCCCCAAAGGGAATAATAACTGTCTGTAGCCAGAATGATGGTTGCTTCACTTTCCAAGAGTACTCCTTGCAAACCTTCACTCATCTGAGCAACCTCCCTGATGTTAAAAAGCCGCTAACGTAAATAAGCTTCTGTGTGTGCATAAGGTTAGACTCACTCAGAGTGAGAGGGAGGCAGGCACATCACTCCATGCAGGAACAAAAGCTGCTGGTGTGGGAGCATCTGAGCAAGAGGGAAGAGAGCTGTTCTGTTGCTTGTGCTTTAGGCTTTAATTTTCGGCGTTGACTGAAGCATTTTGATCAATTTTAATTGTGCTGTGCCCAATTCTGTGTTATTCCATGTCACCGTTAAACCAAAGAAACTGTGATATATGGTAAGATAAGCAGAGCTTCTCGAAGCATGAAGCAGCCACTTTGCAAGAGGATATTCTATCAGATCCTCTGGCTGCAGAAGTTGATGCCACAGAGTGTCACATACATGCAAAGAGAAAAATGACAGCAGTTCTTTCTGCTTCATGCTGAGGTAGGCACTGCAATCAGGGTGAATGGACCAAGCTCTCTCCATGGAAACAGAAAAGGCTTCTCATTTCCTCAGTATTTCTTATACTCCCAGCAGCAGACAGACCTCCATAGTGTTCTAGTTTGGCAGTGGCACAGCTGGATATGAGACAGGTGGATACTGAACCTGATAAAAATCCTTCTTTTACAGCCTTCTCAGCTGTTAAGCGTTGCGCTGGGCTGCCAACCCTGAAGGAAGTTTCTCAGATGGTTTCTGAAATGTTCCCTTTGTTAACTTATTTCCAGTGCTCAGCAAAAACATATTTTGTGGTAGAATACAAGATATCACTGCATTTCTTTAAGTACTGGACAAAAAACCAACAGTACTTTGTCACGTAATGAATTGTGCCCTAATCTATATAGAAAGGCACAGCCTTTGCTTTGTTTGCTATCCTCCCCCTGAAGAGGAGTAGAAGGTGAAGTTGGAAATACTCTTCATCACCCCATGGCAAATAAACTCAGTGTGCTCAATGATTCCTCAACAGCTGACCTGTTTTAAAGGAATAAGGACTTTGCTGTTCTCTGAAAATTTATATTCCATCCAGAGAATGCTGAGGATCCTTTGTGAAGAAGGTGCATTATGGTACCAGGGCAATCCATCCCTGGCACTGTTTCTTTCACTGGTTGCTCTTCTCATCCAAAATCAGGAGAAGGAATTTCATTTAATTAAAAAAAAAAAAAAGAAGTATGATATTGTGATTTAAAATGAGACTGAGCAAATATATTGCCTGTTAAAAATAATTATTTTACATTGAAAGCATATCACCTAGAAGGGTGTTTAATCATCTCATTAGTGGCATCAGTAGTACAGTGTGCTTCTATGTAATTTGAGAATGAAAAAGATGAGCTCTCTCTATTGAATCTTTGTCTTGTTAAATGAGAGACTGTGAAAATCTAATTTGGGGGAGACTATTGTATATATGATTGAATTGCTATTGCTTTTGATAGTGTGATTTCTGCATTTGTGTACATTTGACCCTCTAACAGAGCAGTGAGTCTCTTCCTGCGTGTTGTTCAAATAAGGATTGAAAGGCATCAGATGTGTTTGGTGGTGCAAGTTTAATGCAGTAATAGCTATCCCTTCTCTGGGCTCAGATTGTAACCTGGAAGTCTCAGGCCTTCAGTATGGTGTAAAACATCAATAGCAAATGCTAAGCTGTCCTTCATTAGGTAACACCAGTACCTAATGTTTTAGTAGTAAACATACTCTCTTCAGGAGGAACTTGTTTTACCACTGATTCCTTCTGAGCTTAGTTACAGGACTATTGAATTTTTCCCCTCAAGATTCAAGCAGTACTGCCAGGCTCCCACAGATTGCCTGTCTCACTTGTTCAGTCTTGTTCGTTTTCTGCTTGCCACAGTCTCTGCCTTTCTTGCTTGCTTTCATATTTCCATTTCAATGCATTTAACTTCTCCTTCCTCACCTCATTTGCAACTTTTGAGCTTTCTCGACTGTTCTTGGACCTTTCCAGTGGGTTTGTTGTTTGGAATTGGCACAATTGTCAGTCTAGGGTAGCTTGGTGATTCACTACAAATCTCTTCCCTGGCAGAGCTGAAGAAGAACATTCTCCAGTCTTGGATCTACCAGTGCAGTGGTTCCACCTCTGCCAGTGGGCTGGCATAGGAACTTCATCCTGGTTATTCCTGTTGACAAACTGCTGTTTAGAATGTGTTAGTTGATTGCTTTCTCCCATATGTCCTTGTAAGTCAGGGCAGTACTTGAATTTTCTGATCTGCATGTTTTCAGTGAAAAGTTAAGGCTGGATTTGGACACACCAGAGGCTTCATTGATGGCTTGAAGGTATATCCTGGAGGGTCACTCTACTCACTTAAGGTGACAAAAAAGAAATTGATGTTTTAAGGGATGTATTCACTTGCTTCTCTGGAAATCCACTTGGCTGGATTTGCTGTCTGTTGTGATGTCTTTTGGCTTCAGCTTTGCTCAGAGTTTTAGTTTAATCTTTGCTTTATTACCTGAGGTAGTTCTGATACAGCAGCAGCGGGAGACACCTGAAATGCTGGGGAAAGACCTAGTCCACCTCTGCCCTTTTTCCTGTTTGATTTACTGGCTTTGAATGCCATGTTTAGCTACACAGTTTTGTATTTGACTTTTGTGTTATCCTTAAGCCTGCATTTCTTTCTCTGAGGGCTTTGCACACAGTTCCTGGTCTCAGTTTATGAAGTAGGCTTATTAAAACCAGTCAATTCTGCAACTGAAGGGCTGAAATTTGGATCTCTAAGGAGCTTTTATATTAGGTGGAAGTCTCCCAAAATGAAAAACCCTGTCTGAAAATCCTTGTATGAGTGGAGGCAGCTGATTGAGTCAGTATTTAGAGGAAAGCAAGCTCTGGTCTGTTGCAGGAGGGCAGCTTTCAGAAGGCACAAATGAAACTCGCACAGGAGGAGGAAGGTTAGAGTAAAGCAATAAAGGCACACTGAAGAATTCCCAAAGCCTTCTGACGTGGAAGGCCAAAAGTTGGCTTGCATGGATCTTTTTAGGGTTGTCACCTCATCTTCTCCTGGTGTGATTTGACCTAGTTGGAATCAGCCCTTAGCTATATTTGTTATTTAGTTGCTGTTTGGGTTCAGACCTGCCAGATTCTTCTCTCACACTCATGCAGTTCAACAACTTCTTAAAACAGTTACTTCTTCCATGGTGGTGAACACCACTGCACAAAGCTGCAGAGTGAGTAGGAACAGCCTATCGCACGTGCAGTGGATTTGACCACAAAACCAAACACCCTCCTTGGTTGCCTGATCCTTCCCAGGAAGCTTTTGCCTGTTTGCAGACCTAAGAACGCAAAATGTGGAGTCCAGTTCGATTTACTTCTTAGAACTTCTCTCAACTGAGTCCAGTTTGCTTCTCAACTTGTAGCCTTTGTGCACGTGGGACTGTCCTAATTGCATCCCTTGCTCTTGTGTAAGGCATAACACAGTGAGTGAATTGATCTGATGGTACTGGATGTTGTTGTGCCGCGTTTATTTCCCGTCTGTGCACTCATCTGCCTTTGGGTACTCCCCAGCCTGCACAAGAGGCTGAAAAATTCCATTTTGTTTCCTGAGCATTCAGCCAGATCACATGGTCTGCTAAGAAATCTGTTTCTATTGAGATGTAATTTAGGCCATCACCATAAAAGCTGGAGATGAAACAAGTATTGATTAACCAAGTCCATCTGACTGTTCGTACCACATGTTCGTGGAGATATCTTCACAAGAGTCAGTGCAAAGTATCTAAGTGACTCCCAGAGCAGAGAGTGGCAGAAATGCATCAGAAATGGGACTGGGTAATTAAACTGTTCATTAAGCATGGCAGATGCAGAGTTCATGACTTGATTTGCCATCTGCTTTGTTTTGTAATCAGTAAAGATTTGAAATAATGCTGATGGTTGCTCTGTTATATTGGGTTCTGCATTGGGTGGATTTTTAAAGCACAAGGAAGGGTCTTAAAGTTGTAGGGTTTCATCAAAGAAGATGAATTAAACCTTTCTCTTGTATATGTAAAAAAAAGAAAAGCTTTAAATATTACACTTGGTAGCCAAAAAACCAGGCACTGGCAAACAGATGCTTTGTAGCAGACCTTCTTTGGAGTATTGCATCCAGGTAGCACAGGGGTTTGGGGCAGAACTGGGCCACGCTTCTCTGTTATGGACAGTATCAAATGCTTTCTCCTGACTGCTATGATATGATGCTTCTTCCCTCCTTTGATCCACCTCATGATCCACGTGCATCACTTCAGCAGCACCATCACTCATGCATCACCCACTGTGTGCAATTGTTTTCTGCTGTCAGCCTGACCCTTGCCAGTCCTTACCCTCTGCTCATCCTGTTTCCCTTTTGTAGATTTTTATAAACCCATGGAAGTTATCTTCCTTTTGATACCTGCAAATAAGTACATTTGAAAGTGATTCCAGTGCTCCCTTTTCTGTGATCCATCAGGTGGGGAGGTACCTACAAGATCCAACATGCTTGAGAAGAGGGGAGACAAGCATTCTGTGTTTGAAAGAGCCTAAACAGCTTTTTAGATTGAGCACAATTCCCTTTAATTTCATCTTGATTATATTAATCAGTTAAATAAATTCAGAGAAAAGGTGATTGGTGGTAGTTATGGGCAGAGGGAGATGATAGCAAGGGAAGAGAGAAGGTCATTAACCACTGTGGGACAGAGAAAGCAATAATTGCTGCCTGCAGAGTACAGGGGGCTTGAGCAGGTCTCTGCTGAATTGTAATTTCTACTATCCAGTAACAGCATGAATTTTAATTCCCAGGCTCCTCTTGTAGGATGCCTCTTTAAAAGGATGAAGACTAAGAGGTCAGAGATGAGGTAGATGCTTTTGTGTAACAGCTTCATGTTGATGGTTTACACAGGAGCATCGAGGCTGCTGCATAAAGTGTGCTGAGCTTTGTGAGGAGAAAGTGAGATTTGGGGGTTTGGTGACTTCTGCTGCTGGCATTTTCTGTTAGGGTTGAGAAAAGATGTTTTGTGTTTGCTTTTGCTGGTCTCTAACAGACTTATGTCATATGAGGTGGAGATACTTCAGGGAAAGAGAGTTCTGGGAGGATTTTTTTTAACACTAGATTTTATTTCTCCCCTCCCCCCCAGATTTGTTGTGATTTTAATAAGTAGCTTTTACTGGTATTTACTGTGTCATGTTTAAGTTCTGATCCAACAAATCCTGCTCTCGTCAGACCCCATCTGGAGTCCTGTGTGCAGTTCTGGAGCCCCCAGCACAGGAAGGACATGGAACTGTGGGAGTGGGTCCAGAGGAGGCCACCAAGATGCTCAGAGGGCTGTAGCAGCTCTGCTGTGAGGACAGGCTGAGAGAGTTGGGGCTCTGCAGCCTGGAGAAGAGAAGGCTTCCAGGAGACCTTAGAGTAGCCTTCCAGTATCTGAAGGGGGCCTACAGGAAGGCTGGGGAGGGACTATTGACAAGGTCTGGGAATGCCAGGACAAGGGGCAATGGGTTTGAAGTGTCAGAGGGGAGATTTAGACTGGATGTTAGGAGGAAATTGTTTGCAGTGAGGGTGGTGAGACACTGGCACAGGTTGCCCAGGGAGACTGTGGCTGCTCCCTCCCTGGAGGTGTTGAAGGCCAGGTTGGAGGAGGCCTTGAGTGCCCTGTACTAGTGGGAGGTGTCCCTGCCTATGGCAGGGGGTTGGAACTGGATGATCCTTGAGGTCCCTTCCAACCTTACCATTCTATGAAACCACCTTCTGGACCTCAGGCAGCTGACTTTTAAATGTAGCAGCACTGGAGGTAATTTGCTGTACCACTCTTTGCCTCCAGTGGATGGAGATTCTGCAAATATTTTCTCTGACAACACTTTTCCTGTCTGTCATCTCTTTTTTAAATGTTTGTCACTGGTCTACTTCACCTTTCTTAGTTAACTTCCAATCTGCATTGTAAGGACTGTTAAACCATGCCCTGACCTTTCATATGTAACAGCCTCCTAGGATCTATTGACCTGATTTCAAATACTTCTAGGTCTCCTTTGTCTGTACCTCCTAATTTGTCTGCTTCTGGGTTTTATTTAGCTTGTAATGGAATGATCTGACCCTAGTTTTCATGACAGTTGCTACAGAAACCAGAAAATAACAAATATGGATTTTTATCAGCCTCACTGCTTTACACAAGTCACTCAGCAGCTATAGAAACATGGCAGTGTTGGTGCTTCACCCTGTTTCCTCATGAACCATTTAATCAGATGGTTCTATCTGCACTGCTTGCTCAGCTTTCTGTAGCATGCTGAGCAGAGTCCTACAATACCCTACCAGCAATTTTTGCAGAGATTCATACAATGACTAACTTTGTGCTGATTTACTCTTGGTGCTTCCTTATATTCATTGCAAGATCTTATTTTGCATGCTTGACATTTAAAAAATATTGTTTGGAATGTGTTATTTATTTTGAGACCTTTATTAAGCAACCTTAGTCTAAGAGTTTAATTGTTACTGATAGCTAAGAGTCTAATTACCTCAGGAAAATATCATGACTATATTAAGCAAATGGAAATTGTCTTCCAGAACAGAGTGAGTACAAACCATTTCCCTTTGAAACAGGCTGTTCCATGAGGTCTGCTAATATCATTTACTAATACAATTGCAGAATTTCTCTGTAAAGAATGAATAGGGAGAGCTGGAATCGATGGGCTTGGAGAAGAGGCTGCCTGTAGCAGTTTCGAAGCAGTGCACAAAGACTATTTGGAAGGAGGGAGCAGATTTAAACCAGAAAAGATTACTGGTTCTCAAGTGAGATCTGCAGGATTATGAGAGCCAGAAGAAATGTATATCTTCTGACACGGGCTCCAAGATGAGCAGCTGCTTGTCTTTGCTTCATTTTCCTTCTGTGACATTAGATTCTTTGCTTTGACTGATTTGCTCATAGGCTCACTGCTCACTTTTTTACTAAGTGGAGAAAGTGGCTAAGTTGCTGAATTCTCACTTCCTTCTCCTCCTCCAAACTAACCCCAAAACCTAGGAGTTCCTTTAGCTTCTGACTTGTCAGTCTGCATTTGTTGGAAGGGTCTCTGGATCCGAGATGACTGAGCATGTTCACTGGCCGTGGGCACCGCAGATGTTTGGCTCTGTCTGTGCCTTCTTGTGTTCCATTGGATCCTCACCAGTGAGATCTTCTACCCTTGGTTTGATGTTGCCCTAATTCTTCATAGCTAGTGGTTAAATTTGCCTTCTCACTGACTTTGGGTATTCAACTTCTTTGTGTACCAGCATGGATATCTATAGGCATTTGTCCTGCAGAGGCATGAAGGTGATTTGCTTTGTTAGAGTAGAGCTTGGTCACCTGAGGGCTTTCGACATGGAAATGGTGAATGTTAGCTTCAAATGACCAGCCTGGAGGCAGGAGATGAATTGACTTGTGGGCCTTGCTTCCCTTTTCCTCTTAGAAGTAAGTATGAAAGAGCTCATAAAAATTATCTTCGCAAGTTTTTGGCAATCAGTTCTGAGTAATTCTTCCTCTTGCCTTTTTATGTAGCCAGTAAACCTTGCAATGATAAAAATAACAGAGTTCATTGCTACCTTTGTGTCTGATGCTTTTGAGGTGCAGGCACAAGGACAGCCTCTGTGCTCTTACTGATGTTACGTCTGACAATTTATATTTAAGCAAAGATTTAGAGGGTTTTAAAAACATTTTATAACAATTCAGAATATGCAGCAAAGTTAAAAGTTATGTGTTGTTTTATGAGGTATTTCTGAAGGGCTGTAGAAATGATATTTTTTTTTTTTTTTCCCCCAGAATACTGACTTGGATTCTGCTTTGTTCTACCCTCACTAGATATTAATACTCAATCCTAAGAGGTTGGATGATGAAAATTAGAAATATACCCATAAAAGAATTTATTTGACCTTCAGTTCTCATATTTCTCTGAGAGAAAGGGTTGTAGGACTTCTAAAGGTAAAATATTCAATAAAAAGAAATTAGGTTAATCCAATGTTATGGCTGATAATTTAAACTCATCCGGGTCAGGTAATTCAAAATTATAGTTCCCTTGATATGTGCACTGTAACATTTATTCCTTAGCTCCTCAGCCCTGAATTATGAAGGGTGGTTGAGTGGATATGGCAGAGGAGCAAGCAGGAAGATATATGGGTGGAGTGAGGAGATTACTGTTCTGGGAAACTGGGTGGAACAAACCTCACTTCTGCGCCTCGCAGCCAAGGGAAGGGCAAACAGCTTGAGGTAACCAAGTGAGGTGGGTGGGCATAGGCTTGGGCAGCAGCCAAGGACAGTCAAGGGACTTAGGATCTCTCATCAGCAGGCTGTAAGATACTAGCTAGAATAAGCTGCACAGAAAGGTTTTTTTTTCCTGTCTTTGTTCCTCAAATACTTAGGGTTGGAAGGCATTAATATCTGTGCCTCTTAGAGTGGTGATATTGCCACAAGAACTGCAGCTTTGAATCTCTGACTTGTCTCTGTTTTAATTCTCAGCCATAAAACTGGATTAACTGAGTTTGCTTCAAGTTGAAGAGGATAGGAGAGAGAGATAATTAAGTAATTGCACAGTAGCTTATTTCAACATGTGATGTGAGCCTCTGGTAAGAACAGCTGCACCACTCAGACACCAGTCACTCAGAGCAGCCTTTCAAATGGAGACCCAAAATCTTTATAGAGCTGAAGGACTGTCTGGAGAACTGAGGGGGTTTGGTTTGCTCCTGGCACATCGTCGCGCAGCACCATTTTGTTCAGCGCATGCTCACGACATCTCAGGTCAAGCATTGCTTAAATTGATGAATGTATTAGAAATCAAATGAATTTTTTTTCCCAAGTGTTGTGGAAATGGTCTCTGATCCATGATTTGTTGCGTGGAGGAAAAATTAGCTGCTCCCTATTTTATGAGCTTGTTTGCTTAGGAAGTAGAAGCAACAAGATTGGGTAATAAAAAGTACAGGAGATGTGAGGAACTGGTCTGAGTTCAGTTATGAGTTCTGAGTGATGCCATGAGATTATGATGTTAGTTTCTCAATGTATGGAACACCTGCTGGATTTTTTCAGTGTTGTGGGGGACATCTAGATCTAGAACTGTGAAGAGGCATTATCCATAAATTATCCTGTTTGGGTGGAAGCAATCTGGGACAGTGGGGGAACTGAGGCTTGATTTCCTCTCTGTATGAATCAGAGCCTTAGGATTTCCCCAGATAGAACACTGCCTTTATTGAAGCCAGGAATTTGGAAGAGGATTGATAAGTAAACAAAGTATGAGCATGAGAGAGGAAAAGAGAAGCTTTTAACAGCAGGATAATCCTTAACCTCCTGCCTGTCAGGAGGAGAAATATTTTTATGAGATGCTTATGATTTGTAGAGATTGTATGCAGGAAGAACCTACAACCATATGGGACATCCAGGTGGCCTTTTAAGTGTAGGGAAGTAGAGCCAGAGCCATGTTTAAATATGTCTGTCTGTAACTGTGTTTGAATCTCCCTTCTGTTCCTTGGGTAGTGAAGAGAAAAGATTGTCTGAGGATTCTAAATGTGTCCTTTTGCCACTGTGTTGGATCTGTAGGAAGTGCAATGTGCTTTGTTCCAGTGCTCTACCATCCCAGGTACAGGTTCCCCATCTGCAGTGCTGAGGGAACAGGACACTATGGTGTGATTTTTGGATGTTACAAGACTGTGTGTAAGGAATTGAGGCAAAGGGGTTGAAGTGAAAATGATTGCAAGGGGGAACATTTTTGAACTGATGACTTTTTTGCAAGTGTTTGAGGAGGTTTGTGCTGATCTGTGCCAAGGAGCTGCAGACACCTGGAGGGCCACTTTTGGCATCAATGGCAAGTATATTTCAGGGGCAGATTTGCATTCTGCTAATTTGCTGTGACAGCCCATGCTGCAACTGCAAGATCTGTTGTTCTGCTGCAGCTGAATGCTCTTCCCCCCTCCACCCCTTTGCTCCACCCAAGATGTGAGCACAGCTTCCTCTGTTCACTTTCTCCACCCTCCTGATGGCACTCTGAAGCTCATGTTCTCTTGTCCCGAGTGCCTGCAAGGAGCTGTAAAAACTAAATATAGAAATAATTGGATGACAGGGCTCAGGGCTCACTGTCCTTGTGTGCATTTGCAGGAGACATTCAGATTACAACAAGCAGCAGGTTCTAGGTAGAGGTTTGAGCTGCCTGGCTGCATAGGACGTAGGTTTGGAGGTGCATGTCCAGTGTGCCTGAAGTCCTGTGGCCTCAACCTTCAGGAAAACTCTGTAGGACAGTGCCAAGAACTCAGTCCCCTTTCAGGGAGAGTAGATCCTCCATACTCCATTTCTCCCTGGGAGTAGCAGAGGCTTCTTCCCACTGGGAGAAGCAGCAGGAAGAATCCATGCTCCTGCCCCCTTTCTTCTGTGCCTTAGATGGGAGACATCTGGGTTATGGGTAGGCCTGAGACTGAGAGATGGTTGTTACTGCTTATGTGGATGGGAGAGTAGCTGTGGTAGTCTGAGGGATCCTAGGTCCCCCTTAACAAAACCATAGGAACAGAGGCTAATCCCAGGGCCTGTTACTCTATTCCATCTGCTGCTATCACAGCTTAAAAGACAGTACCTGACTGATCTCTCCCCTTCTCTTCCCAACTTTCCTCCCTTCGCTTCTCTGAGCAGTGTGTGCTCTGATCCCATGGTTCAGAGAGGAGTTGGCTGGCAGGGAACTGAGCCACTGAGGCCTTGTAAGACCTGACTGAGGAGGGTGGTTTTGGACTACCCTTAGGCTGACTGAGCGTGGAAGGGGTGGAGGATTCTGGAAGGCTGGTTTGGGTTTCATA
>VWYK01117172.1:5995-16000 GCA_013399775.1 Semnornis frantzii | reverse complement strand
CAGGATTATTTATGTCCATGTCATGGAGCAGGGCTAGGGAGGTTCTCCTCCCCTTCTGCTCTGCCCTGCTGAGACCACAGATGGAATACTGTGTCCAGTTTGGGGCTCCTCAGTTCAAGAGAGACAGGACCTGCTGGAGAGAGTCCAACAGAGAACTGTGAGGATGCTGAAGGGACTGGAACAGCTCTGCTGTACGGCTGAGAGCCCTGGGGCTGGTTAGACTGGAGAGGAGAAGGCCGAGAGGGGATCTGATCAGATGAAGGTGCCAGGCTCTGTTTGGTGGTGCCCAGGGATAGGACAAGGAACAATAGGTACAAGCTGGAAGCCAGGAGGTTCCAGCTTGAGATGAGGAGAAACTTGTTTGGTGTGAGGGTGCTGGAGCCTGGAGCAGGCTGCCCAGAGAGGTTGTAGATTCTCCTCCTGTGGAGCCTTTCCAACCCCACCTGGCTGTGTTCCTGTGTGCCCTGCCCTGAGTGATGCTGCTCTGGCAGGGGGATTGGACTGGATGGTCTCTGGAGGTCGCACCCAACCCTGACCATTGCGTGGCTCTGCACACAGTGAGCATCTGCCCATGTGGGAAGTGCAGTTTCACAGCTGTCCCTAGGCACATGCTTCAAGCCCAGTGGTGGTGGAGCTCCTAGAGACAGGTTTGCACATCCAAGGCAGGCCTGGCTTTAGGCTCTTCAGCTGTTCACTTGCTCTCAGTTCCAGTTCACCTCTGCTGAGTCATTTCTGTTCACTCTCAACACACCCTGCCCACCTTTGCAGTTACTAAATCCTCCTTCTGGGCAATCAGAATCATTTGGAGCCTCATAAAACCAAAACCAGGGAGGGAATTGTTTGGCTGTGTCCTCTCCCTTGGGCTCACCTGTACCATTTGCTTCAAGCTGGGAACAGAGGAAGCAGGCCAGCAAGTTACTGGGGAGCTTGCAGAGCAAAAAGCTCTCTTGGAAAAGGAGGATTTGTCACATGGATCAAGTGGCTGATGTGGAGCGTGTTGCTTTTTATAAGTTTCTGCTAAAACACAGACTCACTCCTGCCCAGTTTCTTGTTAGGTTACCTTTTGGGTTGCTAGGAAACCCTCCTGCCAGCATGTCTATCTGAAGGATAAGATCTCCTCCTTCCCCCAGCTCCTTCCCACAAAACAGGAAGAGAGCAAAAAGCCAGGTCCAGGAGCTACCCTGGAGGCAGCACGATTCCAGACAGCTCTTGAGCATAGGAGGGCAAACTCCATACCAACTTTGGTAGGTTCCCAAGAGTCTGACGAGCAGGTGCCTGTGTAACCCTGGTTTTGAGCCTTCACTCTCAGCCAGTGGAGCATCCAGAGCAGGGAGAGCAGCAGCACAGGGAGGGGATTCTGCCTCGCTGCTCTGCTCTGCTGAGACCACACCTGCAGCACTGCCTGCAGTTCTGCTGCCCCCAGCACAAGGAGGACCTGGAGCTGCGGGAGGGGGCCCAAGGCTGGAGCACCTCTGCTATGGGAACAGGCTTTGAGCTGTTCAGACTGGAACCCCCAGGGAAACCTCAGAGTAGCCTTCCAGTACCTGAAGGGGGCTTACAGGAGAGCTGGGAAGGGACTTTGGACAAGGGCTGGGAGTGATAGGAAGACGGGGGGATGGATTTAAGTTTCAGGCAGACAGATTTAAGCTTGAGATCAGAAAGAAGTTCTTTCCAATGAGAGTGGTGAGACACTGGCACAGGTTGCCCAAGGAGGTTGTGGATGTCTCCTCCTTGGAGGTGTCCAAGGCCAGGTTAGGTGAGGCCTTGAGCAACCTGGGCTGGTGGGAGGTGTCTCTGCCCATGGCAGGTGCTCAGCACTGGATGGTCTTTAAGGCCTCTCCCATCCCTAACCATTCTACAAACTCTATGAAGTGAGCAGAATAATTCAATTTTGCCATATGCTGTGAGAATGTTGCAGTCCCTCTGGAAGGTCTTTGGCTGTGGTTTGGGGATGGCAGCAGGTGAACGTGGTGCTCCCAGGCGAACTGAATAATGCCCCTTGTTCGTTTTGCAGTGATTTCAGAGCACTGTGCTGCTGAGGAGTAGGTTTGCTCTGATCTGGTAAACCTTCTTTCAGTCTTTCCATATAGCAGTGGTGTGTTAGGACATTCTCCAGGTGACAATATCACTCTCCTCCTGCTTTCCTTGGCAATGCTTTGAGCTCTTGAAATCAGGAGGGCGAAGCTGAGTTTTTCAGTGCTGTAAAGAACTGGGATGGGCACGGAGGAAAGCAGCAGCTCAGTGATACTGTTGGTATTATAATACAAACCTCGTTCAGACCTGATTCCAGCCCGGTTTTGTCTTTTAAAACAAGCAACACCCACCCCCAAAAAAACAAACCCAAACAAACCCAGTCTGAAGGAGCCAAAGCTTTGTACCTTTGGTCTCTGCTGGAACTCACCCCCTCAGCCTTCTAAAACCCCTTCCCCGTAGCAGCTGTAACCTCTCAGCCGCTACCTGCCTGCTCCTTCCCTGATTTCTGCCCGTCCCTTCTGCACTTCGTCCTGCTTCTGCCCGCCGCCGCCGTGCTGGCAGCCGCCGCCGGCCGGAGCAGCCAGAAGCACACCCCTGGAGCCCGGGCAGTGCCCGCAGGCTGAGGGGGGTGGCGGGGCCGGTTTGTATCATAATACCGAGCGCTCGGCCGCTGGAACTCTCGGCGGCTTCCCTAGCGTAGAGCGGCAAGCGTCCGGCGGGCCCCGCGCCGCTGCGCTGCGGTGCGCGGCGGAGCCCTGAGCTGACCGCGGCTTGTGCCGGCAGGGCTCGCAGGCGGAGCAGAGGAACGAGCACTCGGCCCCCGAGCGCGGCGGCTCGCACGCCGAAGAGGAAGGTCGGGTGGAAGGCGGCAAGAAATCCCAGCACCGCTCCGCCTCCAGCCAGCACCACAACCACCGCGGCGCCGGCCGGGGCCTGGCCAGGCAAGAAACTTTCGATTCGGAAACGCAAGACAGCAGAGATTCGGCGTACGTGGAGCCCAAGGAGGACTACTCACACGAGCACGGCGAGCACCACGACCCGCACAGGGATCACAATCACAGGGACGAGTCCCACGGGAGCGGTGACCACCGGCACAGGGAGTCGAGGCACCGCTCCAAGGAGAGGGACCGCGAGCAGGACCACAACGAGTGCAACAAGCAGCGCAGCCGCCATAAATCCAGGGACCAGTACTGCGACAAGGACGGGGAGGTGATCCTGCGGCGGCGCAACGATGCCGGCGACTGGGGCAGGGACGTCTACATCCGGCAGTGACCGCGGCCCGGACTGCGCTCGGCGGAGCTGCTGACGGCCGCGGGGGCTCCGGCGCGGCCCCGCTGCCCTGGGCTGGTTTGTATGGCTGCTGCCTGCCCGGCGGCCACCAAGTGGAACCTTCCTCTGCTTCTCTTTCCGGTTAGCGCGCTCTGGGTTGGGGCGGTGCAGCCGCCCAGCTCCTGCCCTTCTGACTCTGCCACTTTTCCCAAGCTCTTTTCTTTCTCTCTCTTTCTTTCTTTCTTTCTTTCTTTCTTTCTTTCTTTCTTTCTCTCTTTCTTTCTTTCTTTCTTTCTTTCTTTCTTTCTTTCTTTCCTTCTTTCCTTCTTTCCTTCTTTCCTTCTTTCCTTCTTTCCTTCTTTCCTTCTTTCTCCTTCTTTCTCCTTCTTTCTCCTTCTTTCTCCTTCTTTCTCCTTCTTTCTCCTTCTTTCTCCTTCTTTCTCCTTCTTTCTCCTTCTTTCTCCTTCTTTCTCCTTCCTCTTTCTCCTTCTTTCTCTTTTTCTTCCTCTTCCTTCCTTCCTTCCCCTTCCTTCCTTCCTTCCTTCCTTCCTTCCTTCCTTCCTTCCTTCCTTCCTTCCTTCTTCATTCCTTCCTTCTGAATTCCTTCTGAATTCCTTCCTTCCCCTTCCTTCCCCTTCATTCCTTCTTTTATTTTTCCTTTGGTAGCTGCCACTTGAACAATCTCTGTTGCCATCGAGGTGTTGTTAGTGTTTTCTAAGACAAGGTACATTCGATGTTCAATAACTTCCTGTGTATTCAGCAAGCCAGAAGCAGCACATAAAAAAAAAAAAAAAAAAAAAAAAAAAAAAAAAAAAAAAAAAAGACCCAAAACTAATCTAAACTTTTTTGTCTGCTCTGATTTTTCATTTGTATGCACTCGATTTGCATCTTAAGAGCCACTCCCTGTTGCTTGTACCTCTGGTGGACTACATTCGGAGACAGAATTCAGTCTTGCCTTACACACAGGGGATCATGGAGTCCAAATCTATTTTCTATGTCTTGGTACTGTGTACTGTATATAGAGTTTATAAATGTTATTTCTGCAGACACCTTCTTACTCTCTGAGTTGGATCACACTGTTTCAGAGTCCTAATGCCAAGCCAGCAGGGTTTGCTTTGGAATTACTGGCAACTGGAACCAGCCTCAGCTGGGGAATCTGTAACAGTGTTCAACCTAAAGACTTCTTCTGTAGCAGAAAGCTTATTGTAAATACGATTGAGTGCTTGAGGTAAAGGCTTTAACCCTTCCACCTTGTGCTGCCCTTGCAAACCCAGCTTGGCAGCTGATGGTGGAGATGATGAACTTACCACTCTGAATGATTCTTCTCTGGACGAGTCACAGAGTGGCAGTGGGCACAGCTCAGTGTTTGTTCTGATATCAGGGTGAGGGAGCAGGCATGGCAGAGGGGGTGTGGGTGGGTGGGTGTGGGTGTGTGTGAGCAAGTGGCTGCTAGATGGGCTGCATGTGCTCCTTGAGAAGCTGCTGAAGACGACAAGGGCTGCTCAAGAGCCTGACAAGGCTGATTCTTTGTTCTGTCTGTTGATTTCAAACTCCAAATTGCAGTCACGGAACGTGAGGGAGTTTACTGATCCAGGTAACTGAGAAAGCACAAATCTGCTGGCTCTTTGGTGAGGCTTCAGGAGAGCAGAAAGAGGCAAATGTTACTGTCAGTGTTTCACTGGAAATGTGTCATCTTTGTGTCTTGAGTCTGTGTTTTAGTCAGAAAGGTTTACACAGCTTGTGGAGAGTCATTTTGTTGGAAATGAAATTTTTGTAGCTTCTTCACTTTTTCTTTCCCTGCCCCCCCCCCGCCCTTGCCAGTTCCTTTGCATCCTCACTCTGCAGCCAGCTCACTGCTTTTTCCTTCACCTCAACTGGTGTGCTGCTGGAGGGAGCTTAGAGGAAAGTGTCTGTGACAGAAACACTCTCTGAGAAGCTTGCTAGAGGAAGTGCACTGAAAGCAAAGGGAGTGACCAGAGCTGGTTCTGCACTGCAGGACTGTGTCGTGCTGGGTTTGTCCACTGCCAGTTGTGACTGCAGGTCCTGCACCCCTGCCAAGCACAGAAGCTGTTGTGCATCAGAGTCTTTAGTAACCCTAAGCAGGAAATACTTCTGTATTTGACTGTAAATAGCACAGGATGTAGTGGGCTAGGAATGAATCCAGCTAGAAGCTCACATACTAATTCTGGGAATATCAGCACTGCCTGATTTTTTAATTCTCAGCTCAGTGGCATGGATTAAAGTGTGGCAGCAGGTGCAGGTTGTCTCCAGCCTCCTATTCCAGCACTCAGTGTGACTGCTGGGAGTACAACCCTGTCCTCCATTCTCCACCCCTCTCCCTGATGGCGATAGGAATTTTTTCACAGCACCATAAGAGCACAAAGCTCTGCTGGCAGGTGTCTCTGGTCACTTCTGCCAGTGCTGCTGGCTGCTGTGGTTAATCCAGGGCAGTACCTGCAAGCAGGAGCTGTGTGGAAGAGGTGGAAAAGGGTCTTTCTCTAGAGCACATTCTCAGATTTTTTTCTTCTAAGCATCAGAGAGTGACTTTGTAGCCAAAGGAAGCATAGGTAAGTAGAGCTGTTGTGTTGCTAACTGGATATAGATGAGTAGCTGCTTTTGATGCAAGAGGGATCAGTGCAAAACAACACTGAAGGACTCTGTTATTGTGGCTCCCACTAGATCCTGTGTAAAAGGGCAGAGAAGTGAGGTTGGCTTGCCCCATGCAGCCTGGCTGCAGCTGCTGTACCAGCTTCAGGAAATGCTGCTGCTCCCTACAACTGTTCATGCCAGCTGTGTCCTCTGGGAAGTGATCTGTGGATTCCAACCCTTCCAATGCCTTTCTTCTTCCTAACTTCTGCTCTGTTTCTTTTCCACCTTTCTTACAGTGTTTGTAAGGGAATTTGGGGCAGAATTTCACAGGACAGGGAGCCCAGGTAGAGAGAGAAAACTGAGAAAGAGCATGGGCCAAGCCCTGGTATTGAGGTGTGGACCACTGCTTTGTGGCACATCCTTGGCACATCCCAGCCCAGCTAATGAGGGCATCTCGTTTTCTACAGTGCTATTAGTGATGTGCAGACAGCAAACTAAGAGGGTTTCCTAGGGAGACTCACTCAGCAGGCTTTGATTAGCATTGCTGAGACATTTCCCTTCAGTTCTTGTTTTGAGAGTGACAAATCTTTCGTACCCTGAGCTGGCACTACAGAGTCTGTGCACCACCACCTGCCTACAGAGTGCCACTTGGAAAAAACTCTTTAGAATTACTTCCAAAAAGAAGCTTTGAAACTACTCCAGCTGGAGGACATATCAAAGGTTATGGTCATGAAATGCCAAGAGTGTGTCACGAGAGGTTTCATGTTGTTGTTTGCAGCAGGACACTAACGAGTTCCTATTTCAGGGTCTGGTTTCAGGAGCTTTGAAGCTGAGGAATGGGAGAGGGCCCAGTGAGCTCCAGAGTCTCCTGTATGGTGTGGTACAGAACAACCTGTGAAATTTCTCTTGAAACAAGCTAAAAAAGTAGTACAGAAGCAGTGAGATAGAAGGTAGGGAGATGAAGCAGTGGAGTGCTGCACAGGGCTTGTCAGCTCTCTGTTTTTCTAAAGAATGGGATATCTTTTAATATGTCTGTCAGATACTAGCCTTGTTTTTGTATATCTCTGCAAATGAATACACATCAGTGCTCTTCAGCAGCCTGAGTCTGTCCTGCATCAGTTGTTTAGTGGCACACAGGTACCACAGAATTCTCCAGCAGGGCCTGCAGAGGAGCAGCCTCCAGCCCCTTTAAGGGATGAATAAGCAAAGTTTGTGCACAAAGGCACCGCCGGTAGCAGGTCGAGGTTTTTAAAATGATCCATAAATGGCTGCCTAGAAATGAGAGAATTCTTCTAGAGTTCATCTTCTGTGTCTGGCAGCAGGAGTTCAGAACTTGGGATGTGTTTTCTGCTCCTTAAAGTCTCAAAGTAAATAGTTTCTCCTGAGGATTTGGCTCTAAGTTAATGAAGTCTTAAAGCCACAGCGAATCTGTTTGCACAGCAACCTGGAAACTCTTCACCTGCAGCCCTTCTGATCAGTGAGGGACAAGGAAATGAAATCCCAGTCTGAGCACAAGTCGAGACTCCTTTCCCATGGCTACCGATCCCTGCCCCTTAACAGCTGCTGCCTGTGCTGGCTTGGGCAGCAGTGACCATTTTTAAGCTCTTCTGGCTTGCAAAGTCATCTTCACGTTGTGTGGCACCTGCAGAGCTGTCAGTGTGCTCCATTACCAGTCCCTTAGCTGGAGTGCAGTGAGTGGTCTGCCTGCCTTTGATCAGTCTCTGCCCAAGGTACAAAGGTTGGTCCCCCTAAGTCAGTTACCAAAGCCTCTCCAAGACCTGTTTTGGTTAATATCTGCCCCTCCGAAAGGTGTCTCCCAAATGCTTTGGGCTTGGATTCCATTCCATCCATGAAAAGAAAGCACAGTGCAGAAAAGCTTGGTTACATAGTCTAGAGGAAGGACAGAGACACTGTTTCTCAGCATGTAATCTAACATTTCTGGTGTCACTTCACTTCTCTTTGTTACTTCACTGCAGGTCTTTCACCCACCTGTTCGTTCTTCCCTCACCTATAAAATCCGGGGCTGCCCTTTTTGTTGGGAACACTTTGGATCAGATGCTGTTCAGTCACATTTATGGCTTAGCAATTGGGCTCTCAATTTATTTCCCTCGCTTTTACATAACAAACTGTTGCAGAGGAGCTTACAATAGTCTTACAGACAGCTTCTTTTTATAACTGAACCACCCTAGAGATGTGTTCCTACGCAGCCCCAAAAAAGATTCAGATCAGATAGAATAGAGATGAAGCTGATTCTTCTAACTCAGCCCTCTTATTTTATTCTTTCCACTTTTATCTGTCATGCTCACCTACTCTTGCAGTGAATTCTAGCAGTACAGAATTGGGTTTGCTCATCTATCACAGAATCAGAGAAGAGTTTGGGTTAGAAGGGACCTTACAGATCATATAGTTCCAGCCCCCCTGCCATGGGCACCTCCTGCTTTTAGACCAGGCTGCTCAAGGCCTCATCCAACCATGACTAATTAAACAAAAAAAAAGAAAGTTCTTTATATTTTGATACCCACTCCACAGTAATCTGCTTACTGACCACTATCACCAGCCTGTTTCTTACTAAGATATTCCTTTTCCCCTGCAAAGCAGATGAAATCTTAGGAGCTAAACACTGGTGAGCTCCATGGCACTGCAGCAGAAGGCTGTGGGATAATTTTGCCCTGCACTAGGCTGCCTGTGTTAATTAATACCTTTGTAATGACCACCAGAAATACTCAGATTTGGCACTGCTGCTGATCACTCTTGCTGCAGGCAGAGAAAACTACTTTGGAGACTTTCTTAAAGGCAGGCTCTGACTGCATGCCTAATCTGTCTGGTTTGTAAGGTTAATCTTTCATTATAATAACAATACCTTTTTTTAACAGTTAATATATAAATATTTCCTATAATATATATATATTATTTTATATATATATAAAGTTGTGCTTCAGCACCAAACACTGAAGCTTAATGGTTCAGTGTGTAAAGCATTCCTGTCAGGAAAGGAAACTTAGTGTGTATTTAAAAATACACCATACATCAGCACTGTGACAATTAGGAAGTAGTCCTTCACTTCTGAAGTCACAGTAAGACTGGAAAAAGATAGAAAAAGAGCATCCATCCAAGTTAGCCAAGCCTGCAGTCAGAGGAAGGATGCTGGCTCCTTCGAGGGATGATGTGGAGCATCTTGATCAGTTGCCTGATCAAGAAGGTTCCCCCCTCCTTGCTCCCCAGATACCAGCAGAGAGAGGGGCCTGGGGAGAACAGCTGAGGCTCATTCACTTGATATGCTGAGTGAATGCAGTCTAGCAGTTGCCTCTTGCAGAGGAAGTTCAGATCCTGACACTTGTTCGCAACTCAAGTCTGGGCTGCAATCACACTGCTGTCAAATACAAGCCAGTGATGACTTCTTGGGCCCTCCCTACACACCACCCTAATAAACTTCACCTATAAAAGTGAAGTCACCTTTCTTGCTCATCCCCAAACTACACACACCTGGGGAAGAAGTCTCACCACATCTTTAGTGGCTGCTACAGTTTCAGTAGGCTTCATTCTTTCTGATTCTGCACAGATCCTGCTCCTGGCTGCTGGAGGCTGTGCTCCTTACTTCCTGTGCATGTGCAGGTTTCAATGCAGTCTGCAGCTGCTGCTTCATGTTTACAGAATTTAGATGTTCTGCAAAAAAAAAACAAAACAACAATGCCTTTTTGCTGGCACTGAGTTAAGGAGTTCAACCTACACAACATACAAGGCTGAGCCCTTTTGTTACCATCTTTTTAGCAGTGTTTAGACTAAACAGACTCATTTGTAGAATGAGTGTTTTATGATTCTAAATAGCAGAGTCTAAATCAGGTGTCTCGCCTACTCCTGATGAAACAAAGGGACTCTTAAATCTTCACATGTGCTGTTAATGGCAGGGACTCACCACTACAAACAGACAAGTAGTGGGCAGAAATGCCACCCTGCTGTCCTGCTAGGCCAGGCCTCAGAGAGCCTGTGGCGGGCAGTGCAGCAGAAGGCAGGGTTTAGTTAAGAGCAGCAGCAAAGCTACAAGAGTTTGGGCTCTTCAGCTTGGAGAAGAGACCTTATAGTGGCCTTCCAGTATCTGAAAGGGGCTCCAGGAAGGCTGGGGAGGGACTATTGACAAGGTCTGGGAATGCCACGACAAGGGGCAATGGGTTTGAA
>VWYK01117166.1:0-10435 GCA_013399775.1 Semnornis frantzii | reverse complement strand
TTTTTTTTTTTTTTTTAACTTTGGACACTTGCAGCTGAGAAAAAATCTCCTCATGAGGCAGGTTATGATGCATTTCTCTGTGGTTCAGGTAAAATGCTTCTTAAATATTTTAGAGGTCAGGCTGGGATTTGGCAATTCCTATCCTGCTCTGTAGCTCCTTGTTATGCTAAGAAATATTTGTTTATACAGTCTGTTGCTCTTGGTAACATATCTGCACTTCAGTGAGTTTTTGCTTTCCTTTTGTTTAGCTACATTTAGCTTTATTCTAATACTGCCTCAATATTCCTCCTTCTAGTTCTTCTGAATTCAGCTCATTTACTGTTGTACACACCTACAGAGTAAGTTGTGTTTAAATGTGTGCTGGAAATTGCTTTAAGTGGATGGGCCCTATGGAGAAGGGTTGTCAGTTTGCTCTGGCTGACTTTGTTTTGCAGGCTGGCCTTCCTTTTGGATAAGGGCAAGTGTTGTTGGGAACGTCACTGTTCTTATTAGATTTTTATTTTATAAATCTGAAAGTAGTAGCTTTATGTCAAAGCTGACATTTAAAAAAATGAAATCAGGGCCACGCAATGGCTCAGAGTTTGGGAAATGACACTGTGACTCCCTGATCCTTGAACAAGCTCTCTCAAGTTCAGTTCACTTGGGTAAGGGTCAAATAATTTTCCATTAGTTTCCATTTTTAAAATCTGTATGATTCAGTGCTTTTGGTTAAGATCAGAAAAAGACAGCTGCTCAAATCCCTTCCCTTTGCTTGCAGCTCTTTGACTTTATATAGAAGATACCAAGACCTGAAATGCCTCTTTTGTCCCTAGTTAAAAGACTTCCTTCAGGAGATGTGTGCTGCAAAGACACTGAAGTGCTGGACGAACGAAACTTTGTTGCATTTTGTTTGCAGATGTAGTGCCGCAGTGGAGGCTGTGCCTTCCTTCTCTCAGTATCTCACCGTGTTAACCAAGTATCTGAACAAAGTGAATTTCATCCGAGGTGGTGTTTCAAGCATTGTGCGTATGAATTGCAAGTCTGACCAGTTTATGGGGTGTGTGGGTCAGTAGCCTAGCTGATGGATTCATCAGAGGAGAAAAATCCACCAGTGCCTGGACCTACCATGGCAGAAGTTGCTGTCATTACACAGTTAACCTTCCAAAATGGCAAATGACTCGAATTTCTGCTTTGTGAAATGTTGTAATATTGTTATCCTGTAAGATGGCATTAGTCAATTCAAATTCCCCAAATTCTCTGTGCTCTAAGACAGCTTGCTGTTTCTTGTGTGGTTTCTGTCATGGTTTCCCCTGGTAATTTTGACAATTTGCTTTTATGACTTAACTTCAGAAAAATAATTATGCACCAACAAGTGTGGTGCACAACTTGTCTTACACTTGCATATTCATTCTGCGTATTTTCTGATTATATTAGTAGTGCTCCTATAGTATTTCTGAACTCAGATCTGTCTCAATATTGCACATTTTCCAGAATTTTTCAGGAGAGGACACCCCCTGCCGGCATCCCCCTCTCTTGGTTGTCCACGTCCAAGGCTGGCCAGAGGTGAATGAAAGGCAGATTTGCCAACAGTTTAAAGCAATTTGTCGCTTTGATGTCAGACGACTTTCAAAGAACCAGTTCATTCTGCTCTCCAACAAATTTAAGCAGTAAGTGACTAGAAAGTCTTAACTTTTTGTCCCTTGAGCCTCTCTGATCCAGGTCTTCATCCCACCCTGTCTTTGCTGTGGCAGCTCTTAGATAAAGAGATTTCTGTCCTTAGCTGTGGGATGCTGTAGGCAGCCTGAAAGTCACGGCTCAAGACATCCGCTTTCATTACAGCGTCAGGTTTGTTCTGCGCTACTTCAAGGATCACCCTCATCTGCGGATTTCCGTCTATCGCCACTGGAGGCACTCCCCGCACGTGAACTGCCTCCTGCGGTGAGCTGGGCACGCCGCATGAGCGGGGAGGGGGAGAAGCCGTCCTTTTAGTGCGCACTGCCCTGCCACAGCAGCAGGCGGCCTCGCTTTTGCGGTGTACTGACAGCCCTTCAGGAGAACAAGGGCTTTAGAAACAGGTCCGTTTGCCGACTGCTGCGTGGCTTTCAGCCCAACTGGACTACAGTCTTGATCCTCATTTAACCAGGGAATATTACCCCATGGATAGCACAAGACTGTGTATGTGCTGTTGTAACAGGGCGTTATCTCAATAAACTGTAGTGCTAGCTGTAATAAGCTTGAGCAGAGGGGGGCAGAGTCTTCCAGGTATGGGATGGATATATTTTTAATACAGCATCCTCAAAAACTTGGTAGTAGGAAAGGACTCAGGGTACAACTTTATTGTGAGGCAGTAACAGCAATGCTTATGAAGAGTGAGTTTATGGCTTGACATGGTTTGGAAAAGGATCTTAGTGCTTACAAAATATAAAGCCCCCAAATATAAGTAGTCTAACCACATTTTATTACTCTTGCCCTTTAGAGTCTCTGGTATTGTGGTAGTGTGGTCTCTATTGGCCTTTGCACTTGGAGGAGCTCCTCGCTGTTCACTTTAAAGAACTGCCTTACAGATGAGACATGAGGAACAGATCTTATTTTTTTATGTTGGTTTATGTTTTGTTTCACTTTACTGAATAAACTGTAGAAAAAAAACGAATAGTGGGTTTCGTTGCTTCCTTGTAAGTGTGTTTGTAAAGAGGATGTGTTGGTGTCACGGTTTTGAAGAGCTGACAAAATGAAGCTCTCAAATGAATTGGAGAAAAACAGAATTATATTTGGAGAGAGAGATACAGATAGAAATTACAAGGCAGATACAAAATCCATAGTGAACCCCCAAAACTAAAGCTATAATCCCCAGTGCTCCAGTCCTCCCCCCCATGCCTCTGCCATCCAAGAGGTCTAAACACAAACCTCTGGAGGCCCCAGAATGGGCCTACTCCTTACCTGTTTGTCCCAATAAAGCAGCTCCAGCCAGACACAAGGCTGGAGGGGAAGGAAAGGAGAACGAGCTGGCCCTGCTGTGAGTTTATAAAGAGATAGCAGAATTATGGGATCAAATAACAATCTTCTAGTCCCTGGAGGATTTTTTTAACCCTATAGTACCCAAACTGGGACATTCCACCCCTTATTCAATCCCATAATTCCTGCTCATCTAACTAGAAACAGACTGTATATAGTAAATAGTGCCATCCAAATAATTCATCTTTCTGGTGCTTTCTTCAAACTGATCTGTCACTCAGATCCTAGACACAATTCTTGTCATCGAATGGGACTTAGACAACGTCAGCTATCTGAAAGAAACTCAATAGCAACTTGTACATACTTAGAACTCAGACTCTCTCGGTCAAAATCAAACTCTTCAAACTCTTCTGTGGAACACACTTGGTCTTACCACCTTCCTACATTGCCCAACATACATGTCTTGGACTTCCCCCCCGCCTTGGACTGGTGGCATCCCCACCTAAAGGCAGAAAACACCATACAATTTTTCCCAACAAATTCTCTTCACAAACAATTTCCATCTGCATTGTACTGTCAAATACTGGACAGTCCCAGTCCATTCTCAAATCTTTGCAGTCTGTGTATCCAACCAGGAGTCAAGCCCAGGTCTCCCACATCAAAGGGTCTTCTACCACTGAACTAAAAATGCACAAGCTTCAAGGTTTCCAATTTGTAATATTTTGTAATCTGTTCAAAGCATGGTTTCCTCCTGAGGATGGAGAGTTGGTTCTTTCAATGTCTAATTTACTTTGATCCTCTGTTGGTTCTTCACAGCTACCTGTAACTCTGGTTTGGTGCTTGTGCTGCTGTATAAAACACATTTCTGATGAAGTTCAAGAAGTTGTGAAATGCAAGAGGTTATTTTTATCTTCAATTGTAAAGCAAGGAAAATGTCACTTTACCAGGTGAAAATGGGCAGAGAAACCACTCCTGGGCCTCATGAAAGATTCTGGGGAATAGTAAGTAACATGTAGTGCTATTTGTGTGATGCAGTGGTATTTTCAGTGGAGCTGGGATAAGCACGGGTAAATAGAGTTTATCAGCTTCCAGTTTGTGGAATATACACAGGTCAGATGAGTTGGCACGCATTCCTGTTTGTTTCTAGTGCACAGCATGTGAGTGGTTCTTTAGCCAAAAGTATCATGAGACACATTTTGTTGATCAGTTTCTCTGATACAGCTTGAGTATTTGTCAGTCTAGGGACTGTAGTAGTCAGAAGTTTTACTTACTAATTTTCTTATCTTACTAGTTTCTAAATAATGGTTTGTAGATTTCATTGGTCAGACCCAATTGGAGGGGGGCCCATAACCATGTATTATATATAGAATCTACCTTTAATTGACCCCAAAATGAGAATTGCTTCAGGGGACTTTAATGCATCAGCACAGCATTGGGATGTGCCTGAAGATCATGTGCTCCGTGCTGCTCGTTAGGAGGGAGTGCAGTGTATCTTCAGATGTGGTTCTTGAGTTCTACGTAGCTTGTGGTTTACAGTTCTTACTTCATAAGCCAGGTCCTAGCCAGACAAGTAGCTCATCTCTTGATTAATTGTTGTTGGATATTTTGGTAACTCCTCTAGTGAGAGGGTTCTTTTCTTGCGGTGTTTCTTCAAATACCAGTGTAAGAATCTCCCTGTTTATTACATAATTTCCCCCTCTCTCCTCCCGTCTTTTGGCATCATTAGATAGCCCTCCTGTGTCGAGGAGAGCACAGGCTCTGGGTGTTGAGTAGTTTTGGGAAAATTTCCATTGGGTGTTACATGCAGTAGCATGCATTTTCCCATAAAAAAGCTTTTCTTGGCTTATGATGTGGGAAATGATACTCTTGTTCTGGGGGGGGTGGGGAGGTGTCAGGATGAGCTACTTAAATCTGGGAAGATGCAACCTCACTTCCAACTTATCTTTATAGCCTGAGGATTATGAAGATGTAGACACTGTTACCTTGGAGAAGCAAAGCAGTTTTTATGGGAGCCTGCATTTTGAAAGAACAAAGAAATTGGTCTTTTAAATCTTGTTCTGTTCATCCCATTTTTCTTCTTGAAGTGGCAAGAAGACAAAAAGTGAATTGGTTCCTTGCAGAACTATTCTCTCTCTTAGTTTATTGTCTGGAAAAAACATATCTCCCTGCAAAAGAAAAGATCCTTTCACCCTTTTTTTGAGAGCCCATGAGTCTGACTATGCTTTCTCCCTTTTCAAGGGACAGACATACAGCAGCACAATGTAGTGAATCAAGAATCTTGCCTTTCCTGCATTAGAGCTGGAAGAACTTATAAATAACAGTTGCTGTAGATCTTCTAGATATTCCTACTATAAGCCAGTTAAGTTTACATGCAGAATAAATACATGAAAAAGAAATGAGATTGAGTTGAGTATATTCTGATCTCCCTCCTAGGGGAGAATTTATAGAAACAAGTTGTCTGTCTGTAATAACCTAGGATCACTCACTGCTCAGAGACTTTTAAAGACATCAATCAGAGGTACTAGCTGTCAGTTCCCATGAAATGGGTTAGCTGGGGGCTAGTCTAACATATCAGAGCAGCAACTTTTAGCTGTGGGAAGAGATTTACAAGTTTTCCTGAGCAGCTGCAGATGAAAATCTCCCAGAGCGTGCCAATCTGGCCATTCCAACCTCAGCGACTGCTTCTGCTGCAGCCCAGGGAACTGTAATTAACTGAAGCTGGAAGTATCAAAAATAGTTCAGGTTATGCCTGTTCCTGCATGCCTTCTACAAGGAGTGGGGGGAACTTTCTGATGCATGTAAAGCCAACTCGGGGTGGTGGAACCTGCCTCATAACTTTCTCTGAAGAAGTGCATGTCAGACTTGCTGAGTGGCTTTAAGGGCTGGCAGGTCAGAAAATCAAAGCTGTCTCCCTAAGGCAGTGGTTACACAGTAACTGTTTCTCAGCACTGTGAGAAAGGTACTTTAGCTCTAAGACTTGAAAAGGTAATTCCAACCCTCACTGAAACAAGATTTTAGAATTCAAGTTGTGAAGGTGTGCATTGAAAGCAAAGCCATGCAAACAGAGCACTGCAGATCAGAATGTATCTACTTCCAAGAACAGTTTGATTTTTTTATTTTTATACACTCATATCTGTAGCATGGGGGGATTCAAATGTGCTTTTCCAACAGTATCCTAACAGACAGGTGAGTAGTTAAATCCTCCTGCCAATTCTCTGTAGCCAGCTGAGCATGAAAAAAGGTAAGCATTTAAAAATACCTGAGGAGGAAATCTGCAAAAATTAATGGTTGCAATGCATGAGAAACATGGGGTGTCCTGGCAGAAGCACAGACAGTAAAAAGAACCCCAAAAAAACCATGAAAATCGGTTCAACACCATTCAGGCACAGACAAATTGAGGAAATCTAAGTCTGGATTTGGTCTCACTCACTGATACCATTTCAGCTCATCTGGGTTTCTAAGCAGTAGAACATTAGCTGGTAATCCTCATTCTGTGTTTTGAAGCAATACAACCTACTTTATTTGTCCTATGAAACTTGGCACTGTGGATTGGACAGAGCTGTGCATATTCTGAGCTTGCTTTGAAAGGTGCTGCTAGGAATTTGTGCTTTGCCTGCAGCTTTTGGTTATCAAAGACCATGCTGTCTACACTTTCTCACTCTGACAAGCTGCTTCCTTACAAGTGTGGCCAGCATAACCAAACCAGGCAGTTCTCTCACCCACTGGAACTCATCTGATCTGTGCATGAAACACGTAAGAAGACATTTTGCCATTCCTCCATAAATAGAGATTTGCAAACTCACAGGCTCCCACAGCTGCCTGCAGTGCTCAAAATCTGCCCCCTCCCCTGGGATGTACGACTGAAGCAGCTTGGTGTAATTGTTCCATAGGCCTGTTGGGTCATGGGAACCGATGCCACAGAAGACATGCTGGGCTCCTGGCCCTCCCCTGTGGTACAGCAGCCTCCAGGGGTTGGGCTGGGGCTGGTGCTGGCTGCTCAGCCACGAGTGTCCCTGTGGAGGGGTGATGCTCTTGCTCCACAGCTTGCAATGATGAACATCTTGCATATGCCATAACTTAGCAAAAGTGATGTGGGACAGAAAGGCAACTGGAGGACCTTTTCTAATCCCATAGGCACCCACTGCCATCTTTAGACTCTCAAATACCTGTACAGTCTGTCTGACACCTCTGATTCTGTACCGGCTCCCTACTGAATATAGTCTCCTTTACTTGAGTGCTTCCAGTGGTGGTAACTGCTGGAGAGAGCATGTGGAGGAAAAAAATGGTACCTGTTGGTGGCTGCTGGCCCACGGTGGCTTCACGCTGAGTGAGAGACAGGGCTGCTCCTGCATAAAGCACTGTGCCCATGCTGCTAGCAGTTCCCAAGAAAGATGAGCTTGTCCATTAGCTATTTTTATTAGTATCTGTGCTAGAGCAGCAGTCAGGAACTCCTGGCAAACTTGCTAAAATTAGCACCTCAGCAGAGCAATAGTACAAGAGCACCATGATTCTACCCCTTCTTCCTAGTTGTTGGTCCCCACCAGGTCCAGGAGTGTCTCAGAGTAGAAAAGAGATGGGATTTGCCTCTCCTCAGTAGGGAAGGGGACTGAAGAAAGTTGGACTTGGAAAAGATGGGCAGAAATTTGTGACTAGGAGCTGAAGGTGATACAACAGTATTTGCTATAGTGATCTGCAGGGTGAAACTGGGCTTCAGCCCAAGGCTGGAGATTTTGGCAGATTCACCTATACATCACTTTCTCCTCACTGAGGGTTATGTTTCTCTCACAGTTCTGCTGGTTCAGGCTCTAATCTGCCACATCAGCAAAAAACCCACTCAGCTGACCAGAGATGGGCAAGAGGGCTAGAGTAGCTGACATCAAGACCTGGCAATCTGCAATGTCAATGTTTCTTTCCTGTTAATCTCCTCCTCCTCCTCCAGCTCTGAAGTATAAAAATGGCTCCAACTTTCCAAGCATGGATCTCTGCACCCCAACACTTTTTCTAACATGGGGTTGGTGCTCAGGGATGGTGCTCTGTTCTCTGGAAGTCCTGGGCCTGCTGAATACAGACACCATTTCCCCATTCTGCACCCAGCTCAACGCGGCTGCCAGAGCCAGCCTGGACCTGTGCCAGTGCCCTGGCACCGGGCAGCCTGCCTATTCTCAGCCCTCCACACTGGAGCTGGTTTCCCTGCCCCCTTTAGTCTGCTCAGCTGGCTTGTTCAGTCATGGGGCTGGGAGGAAATTGTCTTCAAATTGCTCTAGTAGGGACCCTGTGTGATTTTAATTTTCTAGCCAGGAGTGACTGAAACCACCTGGTAGAGTGGCTTGAATATTTTTTCCTTTCTTCACTCCTTACCCCTGCAATACATGAGCAGAAGCTTTCCATCTTGTAGCCATCTGCATTTGATTTTTTTGAAATGTGAAATGCTTTGTCTCATAAAGTATTGTGGAGTTAATGATTTTTTTATTTGTTTGGTTGGATTCTTCCTCAAGAAATTCACTGACAAATGGAGTTTTTACTACAAAAATTGGGGGGGGGGGCATAGAAAAAGAAAAAACAGTTGAAGAGTTGAGTTGGATTTTTCAAAAACTGCTTTTCTCTGCCAATGGGAAAATATTTTGGTTTTGCTACACCATATGTCTGATAACACCACCCACTGCTTGTTTCACCTCCCCTTCAAAGCCACTTGTGCCGAAGACTACAAAGTCTTCCTTGGTAATCTCAAATAGTGACTCTCTGTCTTTGTAGTCTTCACAAGTCTGAAAAAAACTTGTTCATTGCAGAGTGCATCCCCTCAAGAGGGCCTTGTAACTAAACTCCTGGGTTTCCAACCATCCTGGCTCTGCTTCTTCTCTCATCTTGCTCTCTTTACCCCACTCTTTAAGACTCTCTGAAGTGCTCTCTGGATGGTATCTCCAAGTCTCATCTTCCTCTGTTCCCTGACACAGGAGACATGGCCACTTGTGTTGGTGGTGACATTGAACAAAACAGAAATGTAAAGAAGTCTAAATGGGAGCAATGTAGGAGGTCTCCATCTCACAGTGCTTGCGAGTCTGACCTGCACAGCAAAGTTGAGGAATGCCATGACAGCAAAAACAGTGGAAAGGACAGGTCACATTTGGGGCTCCTGCTCTGGAGGCCTCTTTTGGACAGCGATGAGCGAGATCGAACTGCAGAGAATCACAAGAAGAGTTAAATGAAGTAATTAATGACAGAAGTGAAGCTAAATACTGCATTGCTGCTCCCAGAGTCCTCAGTGAGCAGACTTTACCTCATTTGGTGAAATCCCTCATCTCACTGTCCAGACAGAAAAGGCTCCAAAAAAGAGATGTGATGCATGAGATAGGTATAGACTGGATTTTAGGAAGCAGTTCTTCAGTATGAGGGTGGTGAGACTCTGGAACAGGTTGTCTAGAGAGGTTATGGATGCCTCCTCCCTGGGGGTGTTCAAGGACAGGTTTTACGAGGCCTTGAGCAGCCAAGTCTAGTTAAAAGTTGCCCCTGCCCATGGTGGGAGATTGTAGTAGATGATCTCTAAGGTCCTTTCCAACCTAAACCACTCTGTGATTCAGTGAGAGGGTCTCAGGTTGACTAAGGAAGATTACAAAGTTGTTTTGAGGCAATGCAGGGAGAAACTGGAAATTAATCTGTCTTCAGTTAGAGCAGGAAGTCTTTCTACAAATGTATATATTAGCAACAAACAGAGGATTAGGGAGAATCTCTGTTCTTTGTTAGATGCAGGGAGAACATAGGGATAAGGGTTCTTTAGTAGTAAGACCAGTTGTTCACAGGACACCCTCTGAGCTGGAAGATAGGGATGTGGTGCAGAATGAAGCCCCCATTATCCAAGATGAGTTGGTTGGCCGCTTGTGGCTTGGCTGGGTGGACACTTCACTGGATAAGCCCTGGCTGGATTGCTAGGCTCAAGGAGTGGTGGCAAAGAGTTAAATCCAGATGGCAGCTGGTCACTAGCAGTGTTCTCCAAGGGTCAGTACTGGGCCCACTCCTGTTTAATACTTCATTAGTGATCTGGATGAGAGGATTGAATCTGCCTTTAGTAAGTTTGCAGACGATACCAACTTGGGGGAGAATGTTTATTTGCTCAAAGGCAGGAAGGATTTGCAGAGGGATCTGAACAGGCTGGATCAATGGGCTGAGGTCAACTGTATAAGGTTTAACAAGGCAAAGTGCCAGATCCTCTGCTTGGGTCACAGCAACCCCATGCAATGCTATAGGCTTGGGCAGAGTGGCTGGAAAATTGCCTGACAGAAAAGGACTGGATGGGCTGGTCAACAGCCATCTGAACATGAGCCAGCAGTGTGCTTATGTGGCCAAGAAGGTCAACAGCATACTGGCCTGTATCAGGAACAGCATGGCCAGCAGGAGTAGGGAAGAGATTGTGCCCTTGTACTCAGCACTGGTGAGGATGCGCCTTGAATAATGTGTTCAGTTTTGAGCCTCTGTTATGAGAAGGGCATTAAATTGCTGGAGTGTGTCCAGA
>VWYK01117165.1:15117-30094 GCA_013399775.1 Semnornis frantzii | reverse complement strand
GAGGTGTCCGGGGTGTGGGGGGGGGGGGGGGGGGGGGGGGGGGGGCTCGGGGGGGTTCGGGGCGGGAGCATACTCACTATCTTAACCAGCTGCTTGTTTGATCAATGTAGATGGCCTCACTGCAGCCTGCCATCAAAGGTAATTAACTGCTTTAATGATGTCAGATTTGTGAATTGTACAATGCAAAAAGCAATGCAAAAGCAGATTCGGCATGTGTCTGTACCCAGTATGTATGTACAGTGCCTGCCAACTAAAGAATAACCAAGACTACAGCTTCTTCTAGCCTGAGATATCAACTTTTATAACTTATTTAAACAAAATAGCAANACATCTCTAAACACAACCGCTGCCTAGGCAAGGTCGGAAAGAGGAAGAAGAGGAAGGAAGAAGGTAAAAAAAAAAAAAAAAAAAAAAAAAAAAGAAGATTGGTAGGTCTGAATTTGTGAAGCTTGGTATCGGAGGTATAGAGAGAACCGTTTCTGGCTGCACTTAATTGGGGGTGGGTGGAGGGGTTCAGCTCTGTTCATACATTGAAAGGGAAAATTCCTTTACTTTAGTTCCTGTGGTGGGTGGGGGGAAAAGTTACTATTTTATGAAGTATTATATGGGGGTGGGAGGGATGGCAACCACCACCTGTCTCATGGTGAACTTGATGAAAGGGTAGAGCATGTGTTAACCCAACACAATGGGAGCATCAATGGGAGAGCCCCAGAAAGGGAGCTGGGCTGGTTGTGGGCAGAGGAGCTGTGGGCTGGGTTGGGGGCAGATGGCACAGACCCACACACAGGATGTCACCTGTGTCTCACTGGTACTGAGATGTCCCCCTTTCTGTAAGCTTTCCCAGCACTGAGCTGTGGCGATGCTGAACGAGAGCAGCAGGGAGGAGGTCACCTCATCCCTGCCAGGGCCGTGGAGCAGGCAGTGATGCCAGGGATGGAGGAGCCACTTGGCACAACTCCAGCAGGTCTCTCAGTGCTGGGCTAAGCCTCGGTCCAACCTTTTAGGAGCAGGAGGGACAGAATCCCAGCGCATGTCCCAGCAATAAGGGGTGGGGGGGGATATGAAGATGGTGAATGGCACTGTAGCAAGAGACCTTGGGTTTAATTAACAAAATTTGTGTATGGGGCACTCTATTTTTAAAAGTCTTTCTATGCTGTACATTTGTCCTGAAGCTGAAACCATGTACTGTTGGGAGGGGGGGGTTTGTATAGTGTACAGAAATTGGCAGAATATTTTCTTGCTGCGTTCAGTGATTTATTAACCGAAGTAAAATAGACAAAATATAAAGTGTTAGCAAAAAGTTAAAAGAAAAAAAAAAAAAAAAAAGAAAGAAAAAAACAAACCACAAAACAGTTTGTGCCTTTTTTTAGGGTTTTTTTTGGGTTTTTGGTTGTTTGTTTTTTTTTTCTCTTGCTATATAATCACTGCACTAAAACCTTTCCAGAGGGGGGGTTGAAAAAAAAACCCAAAGAAGCAAACAAAAAAGTACAAACAAAAAAAAAAAAAAACCAACCACAAAAACTAGGAATGGCTAAAACCTAAATTGAGTATTAATTTTATTTTCTTCTTTTATTATTATTATTAAGGTATTTAATGAAAAGAATGTTGCTGGTTTTATTTGCAACCTGTGCCTTTGTAATCAGAACTCCACATCCTGTCAGGAAAGCCTAAACCTGGAATCAAGCCCACCAGACCCCACAGCTGCAGAAGTACCATCAGGTTACCAGGATTTCCCTTTCTAAGCTATGTGTAAACCTCAACTGCTGCTGTCACAGTGTCTGCTTGTGGTGTCTGTCCAGACCCTGGGCAGGAGGGCTTTGGAGGGGTGCAGCTTTCGGGGCGCTGCCTGCATTCCTCCCCGGGCACGGCGGATCCTTATCGGTGGATAAGGATTGAGTCATTGCCGCTCGGCCGCTAGCTGCTGAGCAAATTTCTTCCCCGAAGGCTGCTGCCAGTTGCTTTGTGCCCAGGCTCCTTGGAAAGCAGCCAGCTACTTGCTCCCAACTCTCCAGCCAGGACAGCTCAGTTCTGGAGGAAAGGGCTGCCTGCCAAAGCGGCTGCGTTTTGTGTTCCTCAGAAGGAGAGGGCTTGGCAGGGTGAAAAGTCCACTGAACTCAGCCTGTGTTTCAGTGGGAAGCTTATGTGCTGGCCAGAGCTTCATGCCTGGTAGCAGCAGTGGGGGTACAGAACCTCTGGCATTGCTGTTTCCCTGAACAATCCTGTTGTGAATAGGATTAGATTAGATAAGGTCAGGCTTAAAAGCATCAAGTGCTGCTGTTCTTTCATCTGCACTGATGAGAAGTGTTTCTGAATGTGATGGCTCAGGCTCAGCTCTGGAGCCAGAAGACCACTGCTGTGCAAGGCCTCTGGACCACACCAGGTGCACTCCCTAGGGTCCAGTTTGTCTTGCCCCTACTGCCTGGGCAAGTGTGCTGGCAGAGCACGGTGCAGCTCATGCTGAGGCTGGACAGCTTTGGGCAGATCCATGAATCTGCTCTCTCTCTTCAGGGCCTGCTCCTCCAAGCAATGTTGCATGAAAAAGATCTCACAGCTCATTGCTTGTGCCCCCTCAGCAGTGGCTTTGCAGACCCCCTTGGGAGCTTCTTGCTCCTCCTGCCCCACATAGCCGTGGTCAGTTGGGACCATGCCATTGCCTTGCTGGAGCATCAGCTCCTGACTCTTCCTGTCCTAGAAGAGGGGCTGGGTGGGTGCAGAGCAGCATGAGATGGTGGTTGGCTTGGTCCTGAGTCTAAGAGCTGGTGATCTGGCAGATCTTTCTGCCAGTTGCTGACTCTGAATTCCAGCAGCAGTGTGAGATGGGAGGGGATGCTCCCGATTTATTTTGATGGTTTCTTCTTCCAAGGGCATCTCTAGCTGGACTGTTAGGAAGAGTGTGGTGTCTCTTGGGTTTTAGCCTCGGTTGGCAAAGCATGATGGTGAGTAAGACTGCTTCAGATGCAGGTCGAGGGAGTGCTGGAGATGTGAAGGAACTTCCCTGTATTTACTTTGCCTAACTGGATGCAGTTTCCTCCCCCAGCAGCCCTCTCCTTAGTGTTGTGGCTTCAGCTAATCGCTGTGCAGTGGGCACTGCTGGAGCCTCCTCCTGGGCAGGGCACCAGGTCTGATGTCCAAAAATATTAAGTCAAAAACAAAGAAAATTAAGAAAAGAAAGCAGAGACTCCATTCCCATGACTGAGATCCTGGGCCTCCAGCACAGGCTGGGCCATTCCTTCTGGCACTCCAGTGGGGACCCTGGGTGCATCCTGAGCATCCCCAGCACATCTCATATTTGGCAATAAGCTCTATGGCCCTTGAATGGCTCCAGAGCAGCAATGCTGAGCAATCAAACCAGCACGGAACTGGTTTCTAATCTTACTTGAAACCCTGAAACTGGTATTTGTTGTAGATTTATACTTTCTTTGCTCTCTGGAGCAGGCAGTGCCTGCAAGATGCTAAGAAATGGCAGCAGCCACAATTCATCTCTGTAGAAGGTCTTGGGGCAATGTCATCAGCTGAGACCCCTTCTTTTCCCTGACCTTTCTGTGTGGGTTGATGTCTAAGCCTTGAGCACTCCCTGAGCATGCTGCAGGCTGTCCCCACACACTGGAGTGAACATCAGGAGCTGGACTCTCACCTCCATGGTCCATCCATTCCCATCTCTGTTTCACATTTGGCTCGGGGAGCAGCCAGGGGTGTCAGAGCTGCTGTGGCAGAGATGCATGGCTGTGGGGGACCTTGGCTGAGGGCCTCTTTAGGCTTGGCCATCATGGAAGAAGATAGCTGGCACAGTAGTCAACCCTGTGAGGGAGAAGCAGGCTTGTTTTAGATGTTTGTTGGAAGCAAGATGAGTTTAATGGTGTCACAAGGAGGCGGTAAGGATGATCTGTGCCCTGTGGGTCTGAGGTGCAGCATCATAGCAAGGCTGAGCTGGTTGGCAGCATGCAGGGGGATGGCCTGGGGCACAGAAGCAGGAGCAGTGTTGGCCATGCTGCAGTGGTAGTTGAATCCCCAAAGCCAGAGCTACAGCTGGCAGGGCAAAGGTTGTTCTGTTACAGGCAAGATGGAAGCACCTAAATTCTTAACATCTCAAGGGAGAGCTCCACCCATCAGCAGTTGCAGGGGGTAAAGAACCCTAGGGACATCTGTCCTCAGGGCTGGGACTTGGACAGTCATTTCCCCCACTGCGCATCCCCATGGATGCTGAGGGAGCTGAGGTTGTTTAGCTTGAAGAAGAGAAGGCTCAGAGGAGACCTTATTGCTCTCTACAGCTACCTGAAAGGGGGTTGGAGTGAGGCCAGTCTTGGCCTCTTCTCCCAAGTAATTAATGACAGGACAAGAGGAAATGGTCTGAAATTGTTCCAGGAGAGGGTTAGGTTGGATGTTAGGAACAAGTTATTTACAGAAAGAGCAGCCAGGCACTGAAACAGGCTGCTCAGGGAGAGGTGATAGAGTCACCATCCCTGGAGGTGTTCAAGAAACAAGTAGATGGGGCACTTGTTCCAGTGGTCATGGAGATGTTGGGTGGAAGATTGGACTTGATGATCTTAGAGATTCTTTCTAATCTAGATTCTACGTTGTACCATGTGAAGAAAACAGAGGGATGCAACTGTTAAATAAGCTTTAAAATGCAGGAAGAAAGTTTTCTCTCTCTTTTTTTTCCCCCCTCTCCCTCAAAATAGATCCACCCAGAACCATGAGAAATACAGTAACAGTGTGCTCTTGGATGCCTCAGTAACAGAGACTCTGCACAGAGGTCCTGCTTCTCTCCCATCCAAATGCTGCTGCCTGAGTGGTCATTTGGAGAGCCTGGCATTAAAAAATAGCATAAAGACCAACTGGGACAGGTTATTTAGTGAAAACTCAGATGAACCAACAAGCTGCAAGTCAGCATTTGGAGCTTGGTCACTGTTTTGAGCACTGCTCAGTGCTGGCTTTGTATGCCTGGAGCAGGGTAGATGTAGAGTGGACTTTAGGAGGAAGTTCTTTACAGTGAAGGTGGTGAGGCACTGGAACAGGTTGCCCAGAGAAGTTCTGGAGGCTTCAAGCCTGGCAGTGTTCAAAGCCAAACTGGATGAGACCTTGAGCAAGCTGCTCTAGCAGGAAGTGTTCCTGCCCGTGGCAGGGGGGTAGGAAATGGACGATCTTTGAGGCCCCTTCCAACCTTACTATTCTATGCTTCTATGACCTTGAAGGTCTCTTCCAATCCAACCCATTCTATGTTATGATGCTGTGACACGAGGGTGAGCTGTGGGAGAGAAGATGCTTCTAACATCTCCATAGTAGAAGATGGACAGTGCAGCTGTAAATTCCTTTATGAGTAACATGTCTGGGTGCAGAAGCAGCTACAGCTATGTAGCTGAGATGAGCATAGACTTAACCTTTCTTTCATATTCTTTCTCTGCAGAGTGTAGTCCTTTTGACTTGTAATAGAGATCTTTGCTCTTTGGGTTTTTGGGGGGTTTTATTTTTTTGCATTAAAAAAAAGAAACAAACTACAATTAGGTTTAACAAAGCCTCTGGTGCTTTGTGAGGTGTACTTATGATTGTGCTGGGCTGTTAGCTTGAAGCAGTTTGTGTGCTTGTGTTGTTTTATTAAAGCAAAAAAAAAAAAATCTTGAGACAAATGAGGTAATGGGAAAAAAATGAAACAAAGAAAGCCAACACTTTTTTTTTCTTTTGGTAGTGCTAAGCAGATGTGTGGAATGCATTTGGAAAATGTCCAATGTCAGTTGAACAACAACAAAAACCGAACCAAACAACAAAACAAAACAAGAACTTGGGGCTAAATTGCTCACCAGAACTGCTCATGTTCAAGACAGTGGCTTTTTAGTTCGTGGGTTAGAATAAACTTGGATTCCCCCAGACAGCCTCTTGCTCTGCATCTCTTCGCCCTTGTACAAGACCGATGTGAGATGAGTCTTGTGTTTTCTGTGTTCAGCACAGTGTGTACTGTACTCTGTCATGGGAAGTGGCTACAAGTCCTCAAAGAAAACCCATCCTATTCTAAAACAGCAATAATTAACCACTGTAAAGAGATGTGTGTGTGGAGGGAGAGAGTGAAGATGATCCCATCAGGAGCACCCTGGTGTCAGTGCTGCTGCTGCACCTGGGCAGCAGAATTAAGTGCTAGGAAAGGCCATTGGGCCCTGGGACTGGACTTCACCTTGGCAGAGACTTGCCCATGCAGGATCCTTCTGCCTGAGTCCCTCCTGGGCACTGTAGGTCCTCAGGCAGTGCAGGTTTCTGGCTACTGAAATTGTTCCTAGTGGGAGAGACAGCAGAGGAGCTGTGAGCATCACCCAGGAAGGTGCATGCTCGTTGCTGCAGTCTCATACCCCAGTGTGCTCTGCTGCTGCACTGCTGGGGTTCAACAATGGCAGAAAATAAGACAAAGGAGGAATTTTCTTAGGGAGGGAATCAGGAACCAGCTCTGGTGGAAAGCTGATGGGTGCCATCATGGAACAAAGCAGTTCCTCCAGCGTGGCAGGCCGTGTGTGAGGTGGCCCTTGGTGTGCTTGAGGCAGGTGAGCTCCAGCCTGGAGGGCGTATCCTGCTGCAGCCTGGTCTCTCCAGCTTCCATCAGGAGCCAGCCAGCTCCTGATGGACAGCAGGGTGTCCTCAGGCAGGGTCAGGGGAGGACAACTGACTTGTAGGTACTTCAGTTCTGTTCCTGATGGCCGCTGTAACTGTGAAAATTAACCAGACCTGCTGTGATAAATTTGGTTATATAAGGTTTATTTGGTTAATTTTTTATAAGTGAAAACTGAAAAGATGAAAGAGAATTGTAATATGAGAGCAACTGCTGTAAATAATGTACCAATAAAATCTCAAAGTTATGTCCTTTTTTTCCTAACCTGCATTGCTGTCAAGTTTCTGACGCCACAGCGCAGATGCTGCCGCATCTCCCCCAGCTCCCACTCAGCACAGGCAGGCACCACCCTTCCTCTTCTCATGGATGAACTGGCATGTCCTCAGGGCTGTGTCATGCTTACCCTGGATTGCACTGCCACGCTCTTCCAGCTCTCTGACTAATGCTGACACACTCAGAGTGTCTACAGCAAATGTGGAGCCATTCATTCATAGAATGCTTTTGGTTGGAAGGGCCCTTAAAGGTCATCCATTTCCAAGCCCTCTGCCATGAGCTGCATAAGCACCTACCACTAGACTGCCTTGCTCATGATGAGGCCCTGCCCAGCTCTGCCCACCCTGCACAGCTGTGTCTGAAGCCACTTGCTTCTGCCTAGTGAAAACTTGCACCCAAAATGCTACCTGAGACAAGAGAGAGCCCTCAGAGATGTCCTGTTGGAGCAGAGGGTGAAACAAGCCTACTTTTGGTGATTCTCAGTAAGTTTGGTAGCTGTTCCACAGAGATGAAAAAAAAACTAACCAAAAAAAAAAAAAAATAATCCCAAACCAACCCAATCAGCTCTGTTCATCAAGTTCTGTTTGAGATGAGGCTAAGTGGGATGCCAGCGTCCCGTGGAAGGTGGAGAGCTGAAAAAAGAGTGAGCAAATGTAAAACTGAAAAGCTTTGGTGGGGAAAAATGGGGAGATGAGTGGAAATGGGAGATGGGGGGAGGGGGGGAAAGAGTAAAAAGGAAAAAGGCAGCACACTGAAAACTAATTCTACAAATGCCATGGTGTGAAAACTTCCAGCAGCTGTTTTGTGCAGCAGCATCTTGCATGGCTGCCACTTGGGCACGTTAAACTGCAGCAAAAATGCCCTTGATGTGCTATTACATTTTCAGCAGGCTGAGGTGTTTCTCGCTGATGCTTGCTCTGAACTTGTTATCAGTGCAATAATAGTTTCCTAAATGTCAGCTCATGCCCAGGATTATCACACACAAACCTCTTGAGTGTGGCCATGGGGAGGAGGACTGCAATTCCCATTCTGCCTCAGGGCTATGCAGTGTCTAAAGCCAGCACTTGAAATTTTGTGCATCCTGGCAAGATTCCCTCACTGTGACTTGCAGAAATGCTGCATCTAGTGGAGGCAGATGCTGGTTTTGCCCTCTCATTCTAACAGCAACACAATGGAGTTTGATCTGAATAGCAACAGCCTCTAGAAACACAAAGGACATGATTCAGCTGGCTAAACATAAGGACCCAGAATCATTTGAGACACCCTGTGTTTAGTCGACTTGAAGTGAGCCCAAGCAGACTGTGTGCATTGCTTTGGGAGAGCTAATAAGCTGGAGAGGGAAGCAATGTTGTTGTCTTCTCCTTTACTCTCACACTGAGTCATTTAGGTTCATTCTGTTATGTTTGCATAGCAAATGGGAGGCAAACAGGCAGCCTAAGCACTTGGCAAGTTAGGAGCCCTACAAAATAAATCTCCTTTCAACCTGAGGGAAAGGTTCTCTCCCTGGAGTCTGTCTGACTGAGAAGCACAACTCAATCACATCATGGAATCCTAGAGTGGCTCAGGTTGGAAGGGACCTCAGAGATCATCTACTCCAACCTCCCTGCCAAGGGCAGAGAGACCTCTCCACTAGTCTCAGCTACCCAAAGCTTCATCCAACCTGGCCTTGAACACCCCTAAGGGAGGAGGCAGCCACAACCTCCCAGGGCAGCCTATTCCAGAGTCTCACCACCCTGGTACTGAAGAACTTTCTCTGAAGACCCAGTCTAAGCCTGCTCTCCCTCAGCTCCTTGTCCTGTCTCTGGACACCCTTATGAAAAGTACTCACTCCAAGAGCTCTGTGTCCTTCTTCTACTGGGAACACCACAACTGGACACAGTATTGGAGGTGAGGCCTCAGCAGAGCACAGTCAAGGGGCAGAATCCCCTCTCTTGCCCTGCTGGCTACAATCTCCTTGCTGCAGCCCAGCACACAGCTCCCTTATGGGCTACATGAGGGCACTGCTGGCTCCTGGGGAGCTTCTCAGCAACCAACACCCCCAAGTGTCTTTCTTCAGAGCTAATCTCTACGCACTATACACCCAGCCTGCATTTGTGCCTGGAATTAGCCTGACCCGGATGCAGGCCCTTACACTTTGAGATCATTCAAGCCCCTCAATTCAAGAGAGATGTTGAGGTGCTGGAAGGTGTCCAGAGAAGGGCACCAAGGCTGGTGAGAGGCCTGGAGCACAGCCCTGTGAGGAGAGGCTGAGGAAGCTGGGGGTGTGCAGCCTGCAGAAGAGGAGGCTCAGGGCAGACCTCACTGCTGTCTACAACTACCTGAAGGGAGGTTGTAGCCAAGTGGGGTTGATCTCTGCTCCCAGACACCCAGCAACAGACAAGGGGACACAGTCTCAAGTTGTGCCAGGGGAGATCAAGGCTGGATGTTAGGAGGAAGTTCTTGACAGAGTGATTGGCATTGGAATGGGCTGCCCAGGGAGGTGGTGGAGTTGCAGTCCCTGGAGGTGTTCAAGACTGGATGGGGCACTTAGTACCATGGTCTGGTTGATTGGCTAAGGCTGGGTGATAGGTTGGGCTGGATGATCTTGGAGCTCTCTTCCAACCTGATTGATTCTATGATTCATTATCTGCTATTTCTCCAGTAGCCTTTTAATTAATATCAGTGTCATGACACTGCTGGTCCTAGGAATGTGCCCTGCCTGGGAATGATTGAAAATACAGATTTCAGTAAGACAAATAGCAGTGAAATGAGCAGGGTCCATGGCAAGACAGTTCCTTCATCATTCACTTCAGCAAAAGTAATCAAAACACTTCACTATGCTAATAAACTGGTAAGTTATTGACTGAGATGGTTTGTTCCTCCAGCATGTCACTGTGTCAAAGGCTTTGTCACCAGAGCCTGCACACAGATTTTCAGTGGTTCTTTGCATATGTGAAAAGGCTCAGAGGAAAAGCATAGAGCAGCCTCCAAAAGGCCATGCCAGGTGGAAGAGCTGTGGATGTAACCTCCCTTGAGTTTTGCCAATATAGAGCAATGTCTGTCTAAAATCTAAGGCTG
Source organism: Semnornis frantzii (assembly GCA_013399775.1). NCBI lineage: Eukaryota > Metazoa > Chordata > Aves > Piciformes > Ramphastidae > Semnornis > Semnornis frantzii. Next base: position 20,175 of record VWYK01117165.1, on the reverse strand, counting down.
TCCTAGTTCCCTTCCTGTACTCCAGAACTCCTTCTAAGACAACAATCTGTAAGAGCTGTGTGTCTTTGGGGAGGGGAACCCACATTGTTAACAGCAAGGGTTTTCAAAACTGACTTTATGACCCACATAAGGCTTTGCCTCCCATGTCTGCAAGGCAGGGAATGGATATATCTGGAGCTTAAACTCCAAGTCTGCAATGTGAGGTTGATGCAGGCAGTGAAAGGGTTTTGATTCCATGGCTTCCTCACTATTACTAATGTGTTTAACTGCATCACAAACAGGACAATGCTTTAAGCTGGCAGATTTGGGAGTAAAGAAAGCCAAGCAAGTACAGAAAGAGATTTTGCTGCTGCTGGGGAAAGAATGTCCTTGGGCAGAGAAGCTGTGGGGGCTCCAAGCCTGGCAGTGTTCAAGGCCAGGTTGGATGGAGCCTCGAGCAAGCTGCTCCAGTAGGAGGTGTCCCTGCCCATGGCAGGGGCTGGAACTAAACGGCCTTGAACATCCTTCCAACCCAAACCATTCTGTGATTCTAAGAAATACAAAATAGCACTGGCAGCTGTCAGGCACAGAAGTATCAACAAGCAAAAACAAAGCTGGAGGTGGAGTGGGCTGGGGGGTGAATAACTCCTACTGCAAAGCTCATCACTGAAAGAACTGAGACATAAGGAAACCAGAAATATGTTTTAAGGCCAAAAGATCACATCTGAGTTTAGTTTAAATGCTTACTTTTGAGTCAGAAGGTGATGAAATGGATACAAGGACAAGAAGGTGCACCCCTGTCTCTGTGCATGAAGGTGGCCATGGAGGATGCACGGTGCTGGAGTGATGATGCTCAATGGAAAAAGCCTTCAGCTGAAGAGCAAAAGATGTGCACCGAGTCCTACCCAGGGGCGAGCACACAACAGAGACTTCATTCTGCTTTCTTATGGCTTTCACACAGTGACATGGGAGCCAGTCAAACAGTCAGCTGGAGCACTTGGAGGTTATGCAGCCCACAAAATAAACCTCCTTTCAACCTTGGGGATTGCTTCTCTCCCTAGACTCTGCCTGGCTGAGGAGCACAACTCAAGCACATCATTACCTCCAGTAGCCTTTTAACAGTGACATGTTTAAGACCATGAAGCATTCCCTGGGTTGGAGACTGAAGACAGGGTCTGGGCTCTCCTGTGGGATATGGTCACTTGGGGGCTGGACAGTCATGCTCTTTTCCTTTTGTTTTCCTTTCAGCTGTCTCTCTGGCAGAGCAAATATTGATTAGCTGATATAGAGAGGCCAGCCCCAAGAGGCAGGGGAGAAAGCTCCTGGGCAGAACATCCTGTAATCTGGTGGTTTGTGTGTTCCTGTGGATGATGGATGTTGAAAGCCTTTCAGGGTGAAAGGTTCCCTATGCTTTGTAGATAAAAGTAGAGCAGCAGCAGCAGCAGCAGCAGCAGCATCCACAGCTCTGGCTGCCCTTTGAAGGAAGGAATTGCCTCCTCAGCGGCAGCAGGATAAGCCACGAAGGCAGCAGTGAATCCCAGAAGGCAGCACTTAAGTCCCAGAGGAGAAAGATCCTCACACCTGCCCTTGCAGTTTTTCTGTGCATTTAGGCAGTCAGAGGGCTTGGCCAGCACAGGGCAAATCTCAGACATTTATGGAGTGCTAAGTGCATTTCTGATCCTAAAAACATGACGTGACACCAACTGCCTGCCAGCTCCTGCTTCTCCTGCCAGGCTAAGGAACACTCAGCAATCCTCCTGTTAACAGCTGGTAAAACGAGGGCTCAGTAGTTCATCTGACTTCCAGATAAGCAAAGATGAATTGCCCAGCTCAGTGAGTAGCTCCCTGCATGGCAAGGCTGGACACACCAAGTGCATGATCAGGCAATGGAGGGGAGGGTCTGGTGCTGGGTGGGACACACAAGTGCACCTCATGGCCAGCCAGGAGTGTGAGGTGTGCTGCTGTATTGCACATGCACACCTTTGTCAGCATTTATTATTTTGTTCATACACTTTGGGTTGTGCCTGCCAGGTCTTGATGGCTTTCAAAGGATGCACCCTCCTGCTCACCTTTGAGTAAGTCACAGGTGTGTAGTGGTTTGACCCAGTGACACTGAGCAAGGAAATGGGCCAAAGCCTGAGCCAGCTGGAGAGCAAGTCACACAGAAAGACAGAGATGAAGGTTTCCAGGGCAGCTGTCTCTGGGAGTTTCAACTCCCTCAGCCTGTCTTCATAGCAGAGATGCTCCAGCCCTTGGCTCATCTTTGTGGCCTCTTCTGGCCTTGCTCCAACAGTTGTGTCCTTCGTATGCTGGGGGCACCAGAACTGGAGGCAGTATGGGAGGTCAAGGCAGAATCCCTTCTCTTGCCCTGCTGGCCACACTCTTCTGGATGCAGCCCAGTACACAGCTGCCTTCTAGGCTGCATGAGGGCACTGCTGGCTCATGGGGAGCTGGTAAAGAAATGAGCCAAAGCCTGAACCAGCTGAAGAGCAAGTCACATACAAAGACAAAGAGATTAAGGTTTCCAGGGCAGGTGTCTCTGGGAGTTTCAACTCACCCAGCAGAAGATGCCTCCTTGAGCCTCCTTCAACCAGGGACCACCCATCCTGCCCAAGAGCTTTTTGATCAAGATGTGTCCCATTTCCAAGGTCCCAGTAAAGCTTGCTCAGCAACAGGGTGCTACAGGCACACCTGTAACACATTATCCATAAGGACCTGTACTAGTGGGAGGTGACTATGGCAGGGGGTTGGAACTAGATGATCTTTGAGGTCCCTTCCAACCTTACCATTCTATGATTCCATGAGTTGGCAGTGAACATTCACTGGCAGGTTCGGAGATGAGGGGGGAGAAAGGGGAAAATCAGAGAGAAAAGAGAGGCTTGGAGAGCTTTTTTTTTTTTTTTTCCTTGATCAATTGAACAAAACCCTTCAAAGATCAGTGGTGGGCCAGAAGAAAACCCTTAACCACCTTTTCCAGGTATGAAGAAAATCTCAGCTGCACCAGCTGAGACAGACTCCACCAGAAAACTCCAGTTTCTCCATGCCAGCAAAATTCCAGTGATTAAAACATATTATTATGGGCTTTTTTCCTGACAAAAAATAGACCCTGACAGTGTAGATTGAGCTGGGGATCAGAGCTGATGACCACCAGAGATCTCTACCAACCTCAGTTCCTCTGTGAGGCTCAACAGTCACCAGTAGCAGACCTGAAGGACTCTGCTTTATCCCCACTTGCTCCAGCTGTGGAAAGCAAGGACAGCTTCAACAATGGGTAAGGCAGGAAGCTTTATTTCCTTTTACAGAGCCTGTCCAGAACCAGTGATCCCCTGGTGGCATGATTTTGCCTTAGAGATGTGAAGTGAGGGCCTGGTTTGCTGGTCTCATTGAAGACCCAATGACACCAGCACGTTTTTTGGTGCTACATGCACTGTTCTCAAGGCTTTAACCCCAGCAGCCAGAACTAGAGCTGGGAAGAACCCCAACAGACTGCTCAGCCACTGCCAGTGTCTTGAAGCAGGATCAATTAAGCATAACTACATTGTGACACACATTTGTCTATCCTGGTCTAGAAATGTGGAGGAATAAAGATTCAAAAGCTCTGCTCAAGGCCATTCAAATGCTTCATTACCACTATCAGTCTTTAGAAGACTTGCTTAACATCCTCCCTCTGCTGAAATGTTGAAATGCAAACCTCTGTCTCCTCATTCTATCTCCAGAGGACCTGTAGAGCAGTTTATTGCCATCTTTCTGGCAGCCCATCTTATCCTGGATGGCTGCTTTTAGATCTCTCCTCAAGGTTAAACGACTCCAATTCCTTCAGCCTTTCCTCACAGGTGATTTTATCTGCAGCTCTGCTCATGCCTATTGCTCTCTGATGGATTCCTCTTGCTCCACATCATTTCTGAAAGGCAGCAATGGAAACTGGGCAGAGCATTCAGCTGAGCCCTTGCTGGGGCTGAAGAGAATGGAAAGGTCGAGTGCATTGAGCACTATGCAAACACCTACAATCCCCAGGTCTTCTGAACCTGGAGCCTAAACAGCACCAGGTCGGGTAGCCAACTGGCTTTGCTTTCACCTTCTTCCCACATCCTTATTCCATTGTGTTTAAATCCCTCTGAAGGATCAAGCAGTTGGGCAGAAGGATTTAAACTCTACAAGAGCAGTGTAAATCAGACTGAGAAGCTTCCCAGAGAAGAAAGAGATGACTCTTGACCAGAAAGCTGTTTGTTCTACTGTGCAGTTATCAATATCTGAGCAATGAGTGGCCAAGACTGAGATGAATTAAAGAGGTGGCTACCAACGTGATTGCCAGGGAATGGAAAGTGCTAAGGGGTGTGGAGGATGCCAGGAGAAGGTTAAGGTTTAGGGCACGAAGCAGAAGTGAAAGGACTGAAACCAATCAGCTCCAAAGGAAAATCAAATCTATCACAAACGTGGCAGCAAAAGCAGCAAAACACTGTCAGAGACTCTGACCAAAGCCCAGCAATTACAAAGCTTTTCTAACCTCATCTGTGACCCACAGAGGCCCCAAGGGGAGGTGTTGCCTTCTCCCAGCTCCCGTGTTATAAAAGCTCATTATATTTAAAGGGAAACCTCCCTGGGAAGCTGATTCAATTTAACCTCACAGCTGAAGGGGATGGATGGGAAGATAAATAGAGGTGGGATTGCTGGCAGGAGACTTGGGTCTCCCAGCTTTCAACATGCTGTACAATTTATTTCACTTGAAGAAATTATGTTCTTGGAGATGTCCTTCACAGGCAGTTTGGAGTCAGTCACCACTTTGTCCTTCTCTTTTTAACTCTAAGCTGTGCCCCAAAGCCAGCTCAAAGCCAGTCTTCTGGCAGAAGCCCTGAGGAAACTTGTCTTCAGCTAACCAGATACCAACAAGACGTTGAGGATAAATCAGCAATTAACTAATTTCTGCAGTCAGCTGGATGTGGACTGATGGATGGGTGCAAGGAGGCCAAGGTAATCCAGGGAGATGTTTAATTTTGCCTCAGCCAATTATTCTGTAGAGATGTGCAGTGGAACAGGCAGTAGCTGCTGGGGGGGGGGGGTGGGGGCCCGTTTTCACGGGTG